>BTHS01001300.1:0-123625 GCA_036184385.1 Tokudaia muenninki | reverse complement strand
TTGGAGGCAGAGGCAGCAGTTTTCTGAGACTGAGATCAGCCTTGACTGCAGAGTGGCAGGAAAGCAGGTCTACCACAGGACAAAGAAGAGTACACAGAGAAACTCTGTTTCTAATCAAAAAGTAAAAAAAAATTAAAAAAATGAAAGAGGAGTCAGCTCATCATCTTGGTAACTTATGAGAGTCAGGCCAGGAGCATGGTTACCTCAGAGAGTAAGCTCAGCATCTTGGTAGTTTAAGAGTGTCAGGCCAGCAGCTTTGTACTTATGAAAGTCAAAAACAGCAGCTTGGTACCTTGAGAGAATCAGCTCAGTAGTTTGGTACATTAAGAGATGCAGCTCAGCAATTGGTGAATTAATAGAGTGAATGTCAGGTAGTTGTGAAACTTGCCTTGATGGGATTACCATCACTTGGGAGGCAGAGGCAGGCAGATTTGTGAGTTGGAGGCCATACTGGTCTACAGAGTGAGTTTCAGGACAGCCAGAACTACACAGAGAAAATCAGTCTCAAAAACAAAAAATATAAAAATTAAAAAAAAATTAAAGTCACCATGTTGGTATCTTTAGAGAGGCAGCTCAGCAGCTTGGTGCCTTAATATATTTAGCTCAGCAGTTTGGTGCCTTAAGAGAGTCAGGCCAGAATCTTGGTACCTTAAGAAAGTTAGCTCAGTAGCTTAGTTTCTTCACAGACTCAGTCCAGTAGCTTGGTACCTTCAGAGAATCAGTGCATGGCAGTGGTGAACCATGCCCTTAATATCAGCATTTGTGAGGCAGAAGAATGAAGATTTCTTAGATCGAGATCAGATTTGTCTACTGAGTGAGTTCCAGCTCAGCCAGGGTTACACAGAGAGACCCTGTGTCAAAAATACAAAAACAACAAAAAAATTTATAAAAAAGAGTCACAGAGATGGCACTGAGTAATGTGGCTAGCCATTGCAGTCTTCCAAAGGTCTGAGATTCGATCACAGGACAGCCTGGCCTCGACCAAGTAAGTTTTTCGCCACCCTCTGACTCCTTCTGAGATGCGGGAGGAGTTGGTGACAGAACAGTTTTTGTGCATCTGCTCCCCTCTCTGAGTGTGTAACCTTGAGCTGGTGGTCTTGGGCTTTGAAGCACCCCGGGAACCCTCTGGCAGAGGAGGGAGCACCACGTGGCTGGCTTTGTTCTTGAGTTTAGGGACACTGAGTTTTGTGCTCTGGGCAGCATCTGGAGAGCCTTGGTGGAAGATCTTCTGGGGGGAATCGGAAGCACTTTTCTGGGACAGAACGCTGTGAAAGCAGAGAGATTTTAGGGAGGTGCAGGTGTGAGGTGGTTTGAACTATATCATGGATAAAGCATGTCCTGCCCTGTGGATGGCTGCTTCGGCTCCCCAAACTTAACCAGTAAGAACTTTTACTATTACAGATGTTTCAAACAGACAGGCAGACCAACACACAAAAGCAGCAAAAGCCCTGCATTTGTGAGTGTACGTTGGCAAGTTCTCACAAAACCTCAGGACCATTCTTTCTGCTCTTCATTTTCTTGTTCTGTTTTGTTTTTCGGGGCATGTTCTCTGTGCGTAGCTCTGGCTGTCCGGGAACACACTCTGTAGAGCAAGCTGGCCTCAGACTCACAGAGGAGATTCCACTGCACTCTACCTCCCAAGTGTTGGAACTAAAGGCGTGGACCCCACTGCCTGCGGCCCATGTGCATTTTCATTGCTCTAGACTCTAGATTTCTGAACCAGCAGAGATGTGAAATTATGGTTATGATTATTATTACAGCACTGATTATAGATACCAAAGTCTCACAACAGCAAGAATCGTTACTCTGCCACAGAATCATGTATTCCCTGGAATAGTAAAGGAACAATTAAACTTAGGTCTTTTTAAAAGAAATAATTTGATATAACAAGGTCTATAGTAATACAAAATGTGCCTAAATCGAGCAAGTCCTATTTTAAATTATGTCAGACGCTATTTATTTTGAGAAATGTCTTCATTTGGGTGTTTCTGTATCCTTGTACTTCTTGTTATTCATACTGAAATTCTGAAGTGGTAAATATCATAGTTCCTATTCCGCACAATGAATATTATGTTCAAGTACAGTACATTTTTTTGCTGACTTTTAAATCATATGTAGGAAAAGTTAAGTTCACTCTAGTGTCTAGAATGTAAAAGGAATGACCTAATACTCCAAGCAAAAGAAAGCGGGTTCCCTCTCCATTTACCATTTTTCATAATGACATAATATATGAAGGTTTATTCAGTGAACCAGGCATGGAGCTATGAAATCAGCATAGCCATTCTTACGTGTAGAAATTCCTAGCTGATTTAATTTCTGTGAGGCTTTAGGGCCCTGCTTCATCTTTGGTTTTGTTATTGTTCTTGTTGTTGTTGTTGTTTATTTTTCCCAAAATAAGTGTTTTACACCCAATGCCCTCCATCCTTCATTTGCAGGATGCTGAGATTACAGGTCTATGCTAACAAATCATGCACTGTAGAACTATTTTTATACTTAATTTTATGTTTTATCCTTGTGTGTATGTATATGTTAGTGTATGTGTGCGTTTGTGTGTGTGTATGTGGGTGTGTAAGTTTACACAAAGCATTTGTGTGTAGTGAATTATGAAAAGCACAGTGTATATGTTTTTGTTTGTTTTTTCAAGACAGGGTTTATCTGTGTAGCCCTGGCTGTCCTGCAACTCACTCTGTACACCAGTCTGGCCTTGAAATCAGAAATCCTCCTGCCTCTGAATTCCAAGTGCTGAGATTAAATGCATGCTCCTCCACTGACAAGCCACAGTGTGCAGCTTACTCAGCAGACAGAATTTTAACCTTGTCTGAGTAGAGGGGTCTCTCTGCTGCTGTACTGCATTCACAGGCGAAAGCTCTAATATCTCTCTGCCTATACAAATGTAGGAATGACACATGTACTCCAGGCCCTGGTTCACTCAGTGCTTTCCAAGGAGTGGAACAAAAGTTGTCAGGCTCATAGGGGTGGTAATGTCTATCTAGTTACACATCTCCAAGATCCTAGGTATATAATAGGAATTTTTGCCCTAATAAAGATTTTCAACTATATTTGCAATTGTTAAACACAATGCAATCTGTCTCCTATTTCTCATAGATGGATGTCGGTGTGTGATTATATTCCTTAAGGTGAATGATATATTACAAAATACAAAAGTCCTTACAAGTTAATTTCACATGAATCTACATGGAGTAATTAATGTGTTCTATCTCTATATGTATATGTATACACAAAATTATATGTGTGGTTATGGTTAAATCTCTCCCTTATTTGCACCAATTGATGACACAAGAGAATTTGCATACCAATAAAGAGTAAACTTACCACATGACAAATAGGCACTTGAGTTGCTCTTGATAAGCAGGAGAACATAAGAAAATTTTTGGAGGAAAAATGATGTATGAAGGTGTCGATAGGGGAGGAACAGGAAGAGTTGCTGTGTGAACTTGAATCTTGATTGGACAGTGGGACAGGACCTCATAACAGAAAATCTAGAGATGCTCAGGGGAGGGGATGAGCTCCAGGCATCCTGGGGGACAAGTGAGAACTGCTCATTTTACTGTAAGTCTAGGTGCCGTTCGTCATGGGTCCACTTGAATGTCTTCAGAGAGCTGTGAGCTGCACGTGTGGCTAACCCTGGCACAGGTAGGTAGATGGGTATGTACTAGGGCACTGAAAAGAGGATCTAAATGTGAGAGAGACTTGGGGACTTTGAGGAAGGAAGGAGAGCCAAGTGGCCCTCTCCCCCCACTCCTGCACTTCCCCCATACCACTCCTAGTGCTGGTTGTTTGTTTGTGAAGGTTTGGGGTAGGCTGAGGATTTGATGGAGGGGTAGGAAGGAGAGAGAGATGGTGAGGGATCTGTAATTAGCTCATAGACGATGCCTGGTTCCCTGGTGGCCTATCGATGGTGATGCTTCCTTAGTAGGGGCTTAGAATTGGGATTCCTGAGGCCAAGGCCTGGTAAACAAGGGGGCAGGATGAGAGGTTGTATTGGAATATTCATTCCTTCTTTCCATATGTCCTTGTCCTTAGCTCAGGGTGCTAGGATGCTTGCAGCCGAAATTGTGAAAGTGGGCGGCCTGCCCACCTGAGCCTCTGAAGAGGACAGATGACTGGATGACTTTGTGGGGCAGCATTCTCCAGAACTCCTATTGAGTGGTACCTGAGAGACCAACCTGTGTGGCCAGGTAAGGAGACCAGGGTTTTCTTTCGTTCTCCATAATTTTCATCTCCCATGGGAATTGGGCCTCATGCCAGGGAAACTGAAGGCGTCCCAGGCACACAGGACAGCCCACCCAATGCACTGGGTCTACTGCTGGGCCTCCTGCTGCCAGGTGGAAAGCACTTGGTACAGTGGCCCTGGTATCCCAAGGAGGGGGTAGATTGCCCACATCTGCCCCTTGTTGCCTCTGTTCAACTTCCCCTGTGCCCAGAACTCTCTGACTCCACCAGCAGGGAGGTTAAGATTCGTAACCACTCTGATGGCCCAGGGTCATACTGGGAGGGACTTCTTGGCTGGCCGCCTTGACCTGGAATCTTGAGAGAGTGTGCCCAGGGACCCTGGAGTCTGCACCCCCAAGAAGAGAACTGAGACCTGGCTGTCAGCTTTAGGGGACACCGTTGTGGGCGTGGCCAGGCCAGCCTCCTCTGGATCTCTGGGCCAGCTCCATTCCCAGTGGCCTTGCTGGGCACCAAGTGGGAGAAGTCAGCACCTGGTGCTCAAGTCCAGGTGTTTGTTTCTGAGGTCCTGCCCCCATGGTCGAAATTGGCACTGGGTAAAGGTAGGACTGCCTGAGGGTCCAGTGAAAGTACCAGTTCACCTGCCTTAGGGCTAGCCTGCCTCACCGCTGGCCCTTCAGTGGCTGGCAGGTGCCCTGCAGTTGATGACAGCCTGTGATCCAGAGAGTGAGCCTTCATCTCTGCTTTGCACACGCCAGATCCTTGGTTTCTTATGCACCTCATGAATACCACACACACACACACACACACACACACACACACACACACACACACGCATAGCCCCCATTCCCCCAGGAGCAACATACAAAAACATTCCTTAAGCATCCCCAGTAGCCCGCTACACAGCCCATCTTTGTTCTCTGGGAAACATTAGCACTTAGCAGCCATGTTGGCTGCTGGTTGGTGCAGGTTAGCATTTTTTTTTGCCTCTGGAAGGGCAGAGGGAGAGCATCCATGCAGACAGTCAGTTGGCATTGTTGGTGCTTATCTCTGGGTTTCCCTTCCTTCTTTTGGA
Source organism: Tokudaia muenninki (assembly GCA_036184385.1). Lineage (NCBI taxonomy): Eukaryota > Metazoa > Chordata > Mammalia > Rodentia > Muridae > Tokudaia > Tokudaia muenninki. The sequence continues at coordinate 118,359 of BTHS01001300.1, read as the reverse complement.
AAAGGCTCTCTCCTTGAGCCATGCTGCAGATCGGGATCAGGGTTCCAAGCCTGTCCGGAAAACACCCAAGGGCCCAGAAACCTTCAATGGTCTGGGAGGTTCCACCATCATCTATAGCAGTTAAGCTCACTGTGTGCCCCAAGTTGGTGAGGAGCCTAGGCAGCATCTAGGCAGTGTCCTGGCTCGCTGTGAACCTGAGTAGAAACAGTCAAAGTATGTTGTATTCCCGAGTGTGTCCAAACAGGCCAGGCTTCCACAGTACCATCCCGGCCCGGCCCTTTGAAAGCTACCTTACTGGCATGCTCGATTCCCAGGCAGGTAGCTTACACGGGCCTTGTCAAGAAAACCCACCCTTCACTAACATCCAGGCAGATGAGCCAGGATGAAGGCTGCAATGACATGGCCTTCCATGCCATGACCATGGATTTCTGGAATAGAGATGGTTCTGGAATTATCTGATGCACAGCCTAGGATCCTAGAAGACAGAGAGACCAGAGTATCTCTCAGGCTCTGGCTCTGCCTCTGGCCTTGTGCTCTCTGTCTCTTTATGAGTGTGTGTGTGTGTGTGTGTGTGTGTGTGTGTGCCCGTGTGCACACCTTTGTGTCTCTGCATCTATACATTGTGTGTCCCCTGTTCAGGTCCCTACGTCCCTGGAGACTTGAAGAGGGTCCAGTTTGGGCCCAGGTTATTGCAGTCCTTATGGTGTTGAACGCATTATTGTCTGAGAAGGACAAGTTTGCATGTGGGGGAAACCATTAAGGCTGTTCTTATCCAGAGGCCATAGCTCCAGTGGGGACAAATTATAGAAAGGTCCAATAGGGACGGCAGGATATTTGTTCCCGGTGGCACTACTGTTTTGTTGGAAGAGACAATTGCTTATCAATCATATGGAGGGTGGCAGGACAGGTCGTTCCTTTGGATTGCAGGCCTTGCTCCTTTGAGAAGCCAGAGCAGGCCTGTCTGGAAAGAGAAAGCTCTCCTGGTTGTATAGGAGAAGAACCCTCCACGAAACTTGGCATGGAATGGGAATAGGAAATAAGGGCAGGTTTGTCTCATGGAGGCTGTTTGAGGGGTCTTCTTCCACCAGCTATGACTTAGGATTTCAGCAGTGCAGGAGTGATGCTGTGGAGGGTCTCAGTGTTCATGACAGAAGGGCTTGTTGGTGGAGAGTGAAAAGGGTTTCCCACATGGCCAAGGAATACATCATCTTGTATCCTGAGAGGCCCATCTGCCCTGGAATGTGTCCCTGCAACTATATATATTGGTGAGCCAGAGGCAGATCATACTAGGAGTTGCTTAGTTACGTAGGTAGGTAGGTAGTTTGGTGGATATGTAGGTGGCCAGCCAGTAGTTATGACGCAGTGGTAGTGATCCCATGGAGAGTATGTTTGATAGCACCTTGTGATTTTCCAGTGGGGCCCCCAGAGGACCTTGGTGTGAAGTAACCTAGGAGGAGGTAGGTGGTCAGCGGAAGGGATGAGCTGCAGGCCTCCTGGGGTACAAGTGAGAATTCCACATTTTGCTTTGTGTTTAGGCGCCCGGCGTCATGGGTCCACTTGAATGTCTTCAGAGAACTGTGAGCTGCACGTGTGGCTAGCCCTGGCCTAGGTAGGTAAGACAGTGTGTATGGGATCAAAGAAAGAAGGATCCATATGTGAGAGTGACTTGGGGACTTTGGAGGAAGAAAGGAGAACCTACTGTCGCTCCAACCTGTGTGGCCAGGTAAGGAGACCAGTATTTTCTTTCATTATCCCTAATTTTCATCTCCCATGGGACTTGGGGCTCAGGCCAGGGAAACTGAAGGTGTTAGAATACTGACTTTTATTTGTTATGTTTGCGAGATAATATCATGTATTTTTATGACAACCTGGGTCGTATAGCCAGATCTTCCGGGAGTGTCATGCCAGTTTTCTGAGGAACCGCCAGACTGCTTTCCAGAGTGGTTGTGCCAGCTTCCAATCCCACCAGCAGTGGAGGGGTGTTCCTCTTTCTCCACATCCTCGCCAACAACTGCTGTCTCCTGTGCTTTTGATCTTAGCCATTCTGACTGGTGTGAGGTGGAATCTCAGGGTTGTTTTGATTTGCATTTCCCTAATAACTAAAGATGATGAACATCTCTTTAGGTGCTCCTCAGCCATTAGATTTTCTGTTAATCCCCCAGGCCTACGCCCGATACTTGGTACTGTGGTGGTGCGGGCGCCTTCAGTATGGCTCATTGACATCTTGGCTAGGGTTGAAAGGGCAGATGCCATATGTCTTCACCACCATCTTTGGACTGCCATGTGGCTGGCAACTGTCTTTGTTGGAGAGGATTAATGTCCCATGGCTTCACTACTATCTTGGTTAAGGTCAAGCCTGTGGGTATAGTATGGTCCACCAGGGAGACAACAGGTCTCTAATGATACATTTGAATTTTGATAGGATTTTTTATGTTAATTACTTCTTGTCTTAAAAAACGAGGTTTATAAGAGATAGGATTTAAAGGCAATGCATGTTTAATGAGATATTAAAATGGAATTTCCTTGCGTTCATATACGAGAGCACACTTTGCAGGCAGTCCAACATTGTAACCTAAGTACCACTTAGATGGTTTTGATTTTTGAGACAATATGTGTTTTCACTTTTGGAGATTGGTTTTGCCTTATACAGATTATGGTTGTATCCTCTGTCTTTACTCTTGAAATAACAAAGCTACTTCATTCTAACATTACTAGAGCCCACAGCTGATATAAGTTAAACTTTTTAAAGAGGAAATTTTGGAGTTCTAAAAAAAATTTAAAACCTGTGTATTTGTAAGGACCAGCTTTTAAGATATTTAAGTTTATGATGTTCAGATATTTTAAATTTATAAGATAATTTATTATAATGTCTTCATTAATGTGAGGTCTTTAGAAATAAATACAAGGTTAAAAGTTAGATCTACACCTATGAGCAACAAATATCAACGAACACTTTCATAGGGGTAGCCTAGGGTAGCCTGCATGTTTGCATTACAGTACATAACAATGGCAAAATTGCAGTTGTGAAGTAGCAACCAGAAAGGTTTTGTGGTTGAAGGATGGCCACAGCATGTGAAACTGTTGAAGGGTTGCAGCATTGGAAATGTCCTAAAGGCCCAGACGCATGCTGTGTGTTTTCATCTTGGAAACAGCATCATCACTACACAATGGTAGTTCCATGCTTGACTTGCAAAGAAAGTTTGAAGAAATTATTAGAAAATGGAATAGAGCCAACATTGGTATCCTGAGAAAGAACAAACTATTAAAGTTATGAAATAAGTTTTGCACATTTGAGAGTGGTTCCTGGATAAGCAAGTATAGAATATGTAAAATCTTATATTAGTAAAACTAAGTCAAAACACTGGGACTCCTTTAAGACAATGTGTAGAAGCAGAAAACTAGCAGAAATGCTGAGTTAAGGGTTAACTTGACTCCTTCTGCCACTACCTGAAAGCTTTTCCCTTGCCATTTATCATTAGAGCTTCACAAGTAAATCAAAGTATCTGGCCTCAGAGCTCTGAGCTCTGAGGTATAATAAGTTAAAAGGTAAAGTTTAGATGATAATAATGATGTTTGCAATTATTATTACTTTGGATATAGGCCTGGGAATAGGGAAGCTTGGAACCTTGGGGAACAATTGTAATTCTTGATTCTTTGAGGGTTGTGGTTATTCTTTTCAATTTGATTTGGCAATGATTATAAAATGTCTTTTTTTCTGCTTTTGGAGTATCAATAAAAGACTGGGTAAAGAAAGAGGCGAGAGAGTGAGAGGGAGAGCGAGTGAGGAGTATGTGAGGTGAATATGGAGAGCAAATGAGTGGGGAAGAGAGAGAGAGAGAGAGAGAGAGAGAGAGAGAGAGAGAGAGAGAGAGAGAGAGAGAGAGAGAGAGAATGAGAAAAATTTGTGAAGAGTGAGTGGAGAGAGAATGTGAAGAGTGAGTCAAGAGAGAACGTGAGGTGCGGATGGAGAATTTATTTGTGAGTGAAAGGAGAGTGCATATGGTGTATATGTGACATTTGTGTGAGATGTGTGTGTAGAGTGTGCAGAGTGAAAGGGGAACACACCGAGGAGTTTTTGAGTGTGGGAATTCAAGAAAAGCAGAGTGTGCAGGAGAATGCAGAGTGTGTGAATTCTCAAATGTGAGCAAACGAGTGAGAAAGAGCAGAGACTGAGAGAGAAAAGAAACTTTAAGCCTCGAAAAATTTTCTGTCGGCTTTGACCCCAAAAAGTAGATTGTGTATATTTATTATGCACCTTCCAGATATTCCTGCTTCCAGTTGAGAACTCCTATCCTCCGGTCCTTCCTGCCTGGTAGGCTCCTGTCCCAGGCTGCTCCTAGGTTCCTATGTCCTGTGTTTTCTGGGTGTGTCCCTCTGAGCAGCAGTGGCAGCTTTGCCTGTGCTCACAGGCTTGTCTGCACTCCTTCTCTCCATACCCAAATTCCTCCCAGAGAGAACTGGTCTCTCAGAAGTACTGACACACAGGCTTGCAGGATGGACAAGCCACAGTCAGAGACAGCAAGAACATCTAACCCCAGTGCTATCCATATGGCGAAAAGCAAGGGCAAGAACAAAACCAAGAGTTACCAAGGCTACTTGGCATCATCAGAATCCAGTTTTCCCACCACAGCGAACCCTGGATACCTCAACACAACAGAAAAACAAGACTGATTTAAAATTACATCTCATGATGATGATAGAGGACTATAGGAAGGACATAAATAACTCCCTTAAAGAAATACATGAGAACACAGGTAAACAGGTAGAAGCCCTCAAAGAGGAAACACAAAAATCTCTTAAATAATTATAGGAATATACAACCAAACAGATTAAGGAATTGAATAAAACCATTCAAGATCTAAAAATGGAAATAGAAACAATAAAGAAATCACAAAGGGAGACAAACCAGGAGATAGAAAACCTAGGAAAGAGATCAGGAGTCTTAGACTAATACATCATCAACAGAATACAAGAGATAGAAGAGAGAATCTCAGGTATAGAAGATGCCATAGAAAACATTGACACAACAGTCAAAGAAAATGGAAAATGCAAAAAACTCCTAAGCCAAAACATCCATGAAATCCAGGACACAATGAAAAGACCAAACCTAAGGTTAATAGGTATACAAGAGAGTGAAGATTCCCAACTTAAAGGGCCAGTAAATGTCTTCAACCAAATTATAGAAGAAAACTTCCCTAACCTAAAGTAAGAGATGCCCATGAACATACAAGAAGCCTACAGAATTCCAAAGAGACTGGACCAGAAAAGAAATTCTTCCCATCACATAACAATCAAAACACCAAATGAGCAAAAAAAAACTATTAAAAGCAGTAAAGGAAAAAGGTCAAGTAACATATAAAGGCAGACCTATCAGAATTATACCCGACTTCTTACAAGAGATGATGAAAGCTAGAAGATCCTGGGCAGATCTCATACAGATCCTAAGAGAATACAAATGCCATCCCAGGCTACTATATCCAGAAAAACTCTCATTTACCATAGATGGAAAACCCAAGGTGTTCCATGATAAAACCAACTTAACACAGTATCTTTTCACAAATCCAGCCCTACAAAGGATAATGAATGGAAAACTCCAACACAAGGAGGGAAACTACGCCATAGAAAAATCAGGAATCTTCTTTCAACAAACCCAAAAGAAACCAAAATATCAGGAAGAAACAATCACTATTGCTTAATATCTCATAACATCAATGGACCCAATTTCCCGATAAAAAGATAAAGTCTAACAGACTGGACATGTAAACAGGAGCCAGCATTTTGCTGCATACAGGAAATGCACCTCAGTGTCAAAGACAAACACTACCTCAGAGTAAAGTTATTGAAAACAATTTTCAAAGGACACATTGCACCTCACACAATCATAGTGGGAAACTCCAACACCTTGCTCTCATCAACGGACAGATCATGGAAACAGAAACTAAACAGAGACAAAGCGAAACTAACAGAAGTTATGGACCAAATGGAGTTAACAGATATCTATAGAACATTTCATCCTAAATCAAAAGAAAATACCTCCTTTAACTTTTTTCATAGTCTACACTTGTCGCAGCAGATTTTCATGTGGCTGGGATCACTTGTGGACTGCCAACTACTGAGCTCTAGACTTTGCTGAAAGCTGATGTAAACCTGTTCAGCTTATGTGATTACTTTCTGTCTTAAGCTGGCCCAGCTAGCCAGATGTTTCTGATAAATGCACCATTACCCAGCCTTTGACTAACCTTTCAGACTTCCTAGGCCCTGACAATGATGCCCTATTTTCAGCTTTAAGTGGATACAGAAGATAGAATTTTGGTTCTTGTTCCACTGACAGCATAAAGTGCTAAGTCAAAAGGAAATTCCCTGACATAGGGGACAAAAGTGCTACCTATGATGCCAACTGGCATACCAGGAAAGTGGGCCCAGATTTATTAACTGGTGAATTAACTCAACTAGTCCTACAGTATGATAGGACATATGCAGATCCAAGAGGTTTTATATGGCCTTAAGAGAAAATTGTTATTTCTATACAAATCATTTGGGATCGGGATTATAATCTGGCAGCACTAAAAATATTACAAAACTGGAACCTGAGATCAAATAAATGAATGGTGCCCTGTCAATTTCCAGATTTCTTCTAGATAGCAACTCTGTTGTCAGCCATCACAGGGCCTTTGTTCCTTCTGCTTGTGCTGATTACTTCTGGTTCTTGTATCATTAATACAACAACTACATGAAAATACCTATATAGTACCATTAATCTGATGGGGTTTGGATCCAAATATAAACAAGTCCCCATCAGAGAGTCAAGGATTTGATCCAGGATACACTTAAAGGTGGGAATGTTAGACCTGAACTTATCCTATAAGCTCCACCTTCCCAGAGACCTGCTCCCTGTAAGAACACTGGACTTTTTGTATCTGCTATTAGTCTGCCTCCTTAACAGTGTACTTGGAATTCATCCTCTCATGTCTATTCTTTCTGTAATAACTACCTTTTAATATCTTTAGTTTTACAGGCATGAGCCACCACAACCAGCCCAAAGTAGCAAGCTTTTAGTATCACAATGTTTAGTGGCATGGTCCTGTCTGTAAATCCATCAATTGAGGAGAATTAGAAAGAGGATCACAAATTAAAATCTTGACTGAGCAACTTAATCAGACTCTGTTTCTAAAGAAAAAGCAAAAATGGAATCAAGAATACAGTTATGGGAACACAGTCACTGTAAAGTAAAGTGTTACTTAACAAGTTCCCATGGTGAGTTGCAGCAGGTAGGGATTTTATGGACTCATCAGAGACATGCCTGTGAGCACAGGTATTTCAACCCTGCTACTAGGGAGAACAACAGAGAACAATGAAACGTTCAAGACCTTCTTAAGCTTCAGATCAAGACTGAGGCCTTCCTGGGCAACAGCATGAGTCCTTGAGTCTCTCAATGTGAGGAAAGGAACTAGAGTGAGGCTGACCTAGAGCAGGAGACTAGTTTCCATCTCCAGCATAACAATCAGATAATTCGTGAAATGAATTTGTATTTGTCAGGCCAAGGCTCACCTTGTGGCACTAAAGAGGCCCAGGACTCTTTCTTTATGTAGTTTAGGTTGGCATCAAACTTGTGACCCTCCAGCCTTCACAGCCAAATGGCCGTAGGATTGGCATGGCAAGATTAGGGCTTCTCTGGAAGGACTGGTCATGAATATTAACCACACACTTGACAAAAAGAATCACCAGACACACATTAGAATGGCTTCAGAGTTTGGATGCCATCTGCCTCAGGAAAACGTGTGTTGCCCTAGACTCCCACCCACCAACAGGTCTTCTACCAATTCTGTTTGAGGACTGACTAAATGTGAGATCTGCCTTACAGGGAACAAAGTGAGTTGGGAGAAAGCATGGCCCCTGAACATCCACCCATGACAAAGAACTTGGATTGACTCCATTCTTGCCTCCAGAACCAAGCTGGAGTAGAAGCAAGGGGATATCTGTGTTCAGTGGAAGAGTGCTTCCCGGCTCCTGGAAGTAGAAGAAAGACTCTCAAGGGCCTTTTGTATCTCAGATCGTATCTTCCCACATTGGCCCACCAGGAGAATTTGGGAGAGGATCAAAGTTCACCCAACTCATGGGTACCTGGGGACACCCTCCAGCTCAGAAGCCACTGAGGATAGCTGTAGGCCTGATCTAACACCTCCATGCCCTCCCCCCAACTCGCACAGCTGAGTTCACAGTTCACAGCTAAGGAGGGTCTTTCTGAGGTGTTTCACACAAAGAAAACTAGTACATCAAGGAGTACCTTCTAGGTGTGTTCGCTCTCTTTCCACAGTTTCAATCGTCAACTGAAATTAGTGCACGACCCTAAGCAACGCCCTGACTCAACGTCTGGCACCAGAGTCAGGGAAACTGCTGCAGCAGGAGCATGAAGGCTTAGATCTCGTGAGCCCCATGGTGCCACCTCTTGCTGTCCTGCCGAACTCCTGGGAAATGGTACCAGATGACTACTGGGCAGCCCTTAGGACAGCCAAGCTCATCTTACCACCCCAGCAGCTCAGTGGGAGTCCCTTCCACAGCCTCTCCTGAGAGCTTGGTAACCAGTGGGCATTGTTCTGCAAACCAACCAATGGGAGCGCAGCATGAGCTCACAATGCTCCCCTGGCCAATGGGAGGATTCAAGAGGAAAAATATGGGTCCTGCTATGCATCTTGTCCCTAGCATAGGAAGAACATATAAATGTACGGTGCGGTGATCCCTGGAGTGTTCACTGAGTGATGGAAAGAGAGTGTTGCTATGTTTCCTGGAGGACTAGAATTCTGGCTTAGGTACCATAGACGCAATGTGTCTCTGGGTGGGCAAACAAAATCCACTATGCGCTCAGAATAAAAATTGAACATTACGTGGTTAGACAGTGTTCGACAGGGAGATTCTGTGGTAGCGTCGAGGGCAGCAGCGATAGTGTTGGAATTCCTATGAATAAGCCAGGTAGTGTGTGGCAGTACTCGAGGGTGCATGGATCCTGGATGTAGTTCACATTGGGGTCCTGTGCCTTGATTATGATGGGGGTCCTTGAGTAGCTCACAACCGTCTTCAACATGGGCTTTTCAAGCTAGAGCTCCTTTGAAGGAGAACAGTCCTGCATTATCACAGAGATTCCTAATACTTATCGCAACCACACATTCACCCTTAGCCTTAGTATGCAAGACATCTGATGGAACTTTACCCATTCCTTCATCAACTAACTCCCCTAACTAATTCCAAGGCTCTAACATAGAAGCGGTGAATAAAGTAGACAACAGACTTGACCCTGGAGCTTTAATTTCCTTAGAGGCTGAAGAAAGCACACTAGATAATACGGGTGACTAAAAGAAAAGAAGGCCCACAGTGGCAAGTCCTCAAAGCTGATACATAAATTCCCTTCAGAAACGAGGTTTGATAAAACAATAGGACTTCAAAGACATGATTGAGTCTGGATGTGGAATGGAGAGCATTAGAAGAGGTGGGGGAGGAATCTATTGAGAGCAATAAGCAGAGGGGAGGCTTCATTTTAATGCCCAGACAACTGCTTCTTTAACTATGAAAACATGCTGGACTGGAGTAAGGATGAGAGTGTGCTGACCTTGGGGTAAATGCATGTCATTCCTGCCCTTTCTATGCAGAACCTGAATGATCTCTGTGATTTGTGGCCAACACAGTCTATGTTCTGAATTCCAGGAAAGCCAAGACTTTGAAGTCAGACACTGTCTTAAGAGGCAGAGAAGATGTCCATAAATGAGAAAAGGGTAGCATGAGAGAGAGTGCCAACAGGAGAGAGATGGCAAGGGAGGTGGGCAGAGAGAAGAGCCCTTCTCACTGTAGCCTTCTTCATCTCCAGTGAAAACCACCAAGAGTCTCCCTGAGGATTCTCAGAACAATCCTAAGAAGGAAGTCATGGTCAAACCCTTCCTAACCATGTGATGGTGGCCAGAATGCTTCACATCCCATGACTTAGTTCAGGGTGGCTTATGTGACAGGAAGTGTAGGAAAGCTGGGTTCCATACACTGGGAGCTCTCAAGGCACATCATGTACTATACTTTGTCTTAATTCTGTGACAGAGAGATCCACAGGAAGTGTGTCTGAATTCAGGATGTGGGATATGGGGAAAATATGGAGGTCCCAGTTCTACCACAGAGCCCCAGGGCATCTTTCACCAGGAAAGACTTTCCTTTAATTTCAGAAACTACCTCTAGATCAGCTCACCTGAATGCCCAGCAGACAGTCACCAAGCACTGTGAGAGTCAACGCTGCCTCTTCCAGCGTCTGCTGAGAAGGACATGGCTGTGGATTTCATGGGAGCTGTGTGAGCCACTATCACCAGCTTGTCATGATGAGATCTGTTAAAATCATCTCCAACAGTTACCCCAGAAAACATGGTCATGTTTTCCTTGATCCATATGTGCGCAGAAACCTGTTGCACAATTCAAAACTGAGGAACACATTTGAAAAATCCTCCATTGATATCAGAGCCCACAAAAGGGGAGGAAAGTCGTCTCTGGCAGCTTCAAGTTAAGTGAGGGTGGTCAGCTTGGGTGGAAAACATGGAGCGTAGATGTACAGTGGTCAGAAACATGATGTTGCCTGCATTCTCTGTGTCCCCCTCACTGTGGATCATGTTTTTAATCTGTATATGGGCATGTTTTTCACCCAGGGAATATCGATCCTGGAATCTCCTGGCTCTGGGATGAGCTGGATGAGCTTGCCGCTCTGTGGCCTTTCATCCTGTGTCTGGAAATTGATGCATGTTCATTATAAACCTTTTGCACAGCCCTGATTCTCTAGGCTTCAGGGCCCTGAAAAGAAACTCCTACCTAACAGATGACTGAGAAAATCGGCAGATGACATGCTCCAAGCTCTGCTGGCTCCAATCCGTGGTTAATAACACCTTGTTGGACAGTTCTAGGGGACAATCCTTCCTGGACTCTTCTAACTTCTAAAACCTTGTTCTGTCTGGCCTCACAGGATCTTCCCATTTTTGTAGCTCTTTGAATTTGCTAATGTTTCCCCACTCTTATGGCTTTTCTTGCCAGAAAAATAAATGTAGACCTTTCTTTTTGGCTTGCCCTCAGTGAGCAGAAGAGGGTTCAGCAATTCTGAAATCCCTGGATGTGTAATCCACCTGAATGTGAGCACTTGGGCCCAGATTCCTGGTCTCTGACAGAGCCATAGAAAACATGGTCACGTTTCCCTTGATCCATATGTGTGCAGAAACCTGTTGCACAATTCAAAACTGAGGAACACATTTGAAAAATCCTCCATTGATGTCAGAGCCCACAGAGGGGAGGAGAGTCAAGTGTCTGGCAGCTTCAAGTTAAGTTAGAGTCGTCAGCTTGGGTGGAAAACATGCAGCGTAGATGAACAGTGGTCAGAAACATGATGCTGCCTCCATTCTCTGTGTCCCCCTCACTGTGGGTCATGTTTTTAATCTGTATAGGGGCATGTTATTCACCCACGGAATATCTATCTTGAAATCCATGATGCCTGATTTGTGTCATTCCTGTCTAAGGTTGAAGACACAGGGCTGAGCCTAGAGGTCCAGTTCCCTTCCCTTCAAGTGCAGACAAAGAGAAGAAAATTGCTCGTCGTGGAAGATACACTACCCCAAGATGTGAACACTTTTGGTGGGCAGTCCAAACCCTGGCATAGACCATCTTACAAGAAGAAGATTGGGTCTCTCCACTGAGATTAACAGAAGCATACCTTCTCAAAATTCTGAGCTTGGCGTGCTCAAGGGTCTCTTTTTTTCATAGACCACACTGCCTGCGTTGCTGAGAGGTACTCATGCACCAGGGTGGCATGCTGGACACATTAGTGCTAGTGCTGATACCTCTTTGACTTCTCCCCTCTGTTATGCTCCCAGAGAGCCTCTCTATGTTCTGACCAGGAGTCCCTAAATCCCTGACATGGAATTGACACAAGAACTAAGACACCACCTTAACCCAAAGACCCCTTGGCAGTGAGCATGAACACCCACACTCTCCCTGTCCTTTAGAGGCTATGTCGACCAATGATGCCATTCTGATCCTATATTCAGGTTACAAGGGAACCAGATCCCAGCCACTTGAAGAACCTTTCTCCCCTATATGGTGTAAACATGGCAACTCACATCAACACTACTTAAACTCAGGAGTGCTGCAAGCCGCAGGACACTCTGAAGGTGGCTCACATCCTTTTCTAGGTGACTCTCAATGGGTGACCCTGAGGTAGGAACCCCATGGACTCAGATGAAGGAGGAGAAGGCCAGGAGGCACACACAGGCAGAGAGGGTACCTAGGTCTGTGGGAATTGGTATGGAGGAGTGTGAGTTCAGAACTACTCTCATAAAGCAGGGTCTGCTATGGGAAGAATGCCTGCCTCCGAGCAGTGGGGGGGGGGGGCGGGAAATGACTCCAGAAGAAACAGATGGGCCACAACTGCAGAAGTGTGTATGGTGTAGAGTGGACAGAGATGTGACTTTTTCATGTCCACATGACAGTAGGTGACATCAGTAGATTATTAGAAAGATACCAAGGGATAGTACTAGTCAAGGATAGGAGGCTATCCACAGAGATACAGAAGTTTGCACAGTGTAATTTTCTAGTTCCTACCTGGAGAACTTCAATCCCTTTCTCATCAGTGTGAAATCATCCTCCCTCAGAATGGTACTCCAACCCTGAATCCAAACTCTGGGCCCTCTTCCTATTATTATGTGTCTCAAGCTTTGCCTGTACTCAGGGCAGAGCAAGAATTTGGGAGCACCAAGGGTGTCCAGGCACTCCAGTTCACAAAATGTGGGAGCACCTTGGGGGAAACCCTGAGGGCTCTGCTCTAGTAGGCCTAAATTATCCCTAGGAGGTGTATCCTTTAGTGAGTATGTCAGAAGTCTCTTCATGTCTCCGGGCTTAAAGTCACAGATTCATTAGTCCCCCCACTCTCTGATATTTCCATAGTCGACCAAAGCAGTATTCCACACTTCATTGCTGGGTTCACTGTAACCCCTTCTCTCAGTTGTAACAAGGTGGCACAGGACATGTGGCCTCACAGCACAACAGGGAAGCTGAGGTTCCACATTTTCCCACTGCCTGCTTACCTCATTTTGATTATTGTACTGTAATCTGAGACCTTTAGAGAGTGGCTACTAATATCAGTGTTTGGGCTAGGGCAGGAATCTTCAGAGGAGAGAAAAGGAGCAGCTATCTCAACACCTTTGACCAAATCTCATTTCTGTGTAGGCATAAACAAAAAGGCATAGATTTTGTGTTTTGAAATAAATAGGCAGTGATAGAATTGTGCCAAAAAATGTACTCAAGAGGTGTCTGTGTCCTTAATCCCAATGAAGCTAAAACCACAGAATGATTAGACAAAACAGTTAGGGAATTTTACCACTGGGTAGTTCCAAAGGGGTATCCAGAAGACCCCTGTGTGTTCGTATATGGCTAGGTTACTTGTAGCCAATGACTGACTGTGCCAGTGGACCTGAGGTGCAGGATGACTGAGCTTTGGGGAGGTTGTTGGTGAAGCATGAATCTCCTGGCTCTGGGATGAGCTGGATGAGCTGTCCGCTCTGTGGTCTTTCATCCTGTGTCTGGAATGTGATTCTTGTTCATTATAACCCTTTTGCACAGCCCTGATTCTCTAGGCTTCAGGGCCCTGGACAGCTCTAGGGGGCAATCCTTGCTGGACTCTTCTAACTTCTGAAACCTTGTTCTGTCTGGCCTCACAGGATCTTCCCATTTTTGTAGCTCTTTGAAATTGCTAATGTTTCCCCACTCTTATGGCTTTTCTTGGAGAAAGAAAAATGTAGACCTTTCTTTTGGTCTTGCCCTCAGTGGGCAGAAGAGGTTTCAGCAGTTCTGAAATCCCTGGATGTGTAATCCACCTGAATGTGAGCACTTGGTCCCAAATTCCTGGTCTCTGACAGAGTCAGAGGTGCTCTGAATTGCTCAGCCATACCCACAGCCCCTGACTCTGGAGCTTACTAAGATTTTAACTCATTTCATTTAGGACCTTCTCTAATCCACTGTGTTCTCATATTCATTAAATTATATTGCAAGGAAATTATTTCAAGTGAGTTCTTATATTATGTTACAGACTGTCATAGACTAGGGGACACTGCTCAAAGATGTCCAGGTGCCTGACATACAATGCGTTCAGTAAATGAATCATATATCATGTTTATTTAGTTATTAAACTTCTTTGGTGGGGCTCTTCCCACTGAGGCACAGGGATATCCAAAATGAAGCTCTATGACAGGGCTCAAGAGAGTAATGGTCATCATCAAACAGAGAAGCTAGACCCCATGAGAAGGGACAGTGAGTAATGGGGAGAGGATTCAACAGTCAGGAGCACTGACTGCTCTTCCTGAAATCCTGGGTGGGACTTCAGCATTCCCAGGCACCCTCACACCACACAGTATCTCCAGAGTCAGATGATCTGTCACCCTTCCTGACCTCCATATGTATTGCCTGCATAGTATGCACAGCCAGGCTGTCAGAGGAAGACACTCACACTCATGAAGGAATTGATTAAATTTTAAAAGACACACATTGATGGGAGGAATGCTTGGAGTACATGGGAAGAAGAAGGAGCCAAGAAGAAAGTCTCTAGAACCTGGGGTCAAGATGATGGAGAGATTACTCAGTGTTAAGAACCCTGGCTTTTCTTTCAGGGGACCCAAGTTCAATTCCCAGTAGCCACATGACAGTACACAACCATCTCAAATTCGCTTATCCAGGGGACCTGACACCATCACAGAGGACAGTCAAAACACCAAAGCACATGGCACAAAATAAATGAATAAATAATAAAAGAATGGAATCATTAAAAAAGCGTCTGGTGTCAAATTGGATGGATGACCGAAGCAAGCAGAAAAAGATGATCCTCATGTTCATAAGGAGAGTCAGCTCAGTACTTTGCTACCTTAAGAGAGTCACAGCAGCAACTTGGTTCCTTAGGAGAGTCAGCTGATTATCTTGGTACATGAAGAAATCAGGTCAGTAGATTGGTATCTTCAGAGAGCCAGCTCAGCAGCTTGGTAATTTAAGAGAGCCAGGCCAGCAGCGTGGTACCTTAAGAGAGTCAGTCCCAGAAGTTTGGTACCTTTAAAGAGTCAGGACAGCACCTAGGTGCCTTTCAGAGTGTCGGGCCAGCAGCTTGGTACCTTAAGGGAGTCAGCTCAGAACCTTGGTACTATAAAAGAATCGGCCAGAAGCTCGGTGCCTTAAGAGACTCAGTGCATTAGCTTTGTTATCTTAAACGATTCCGCTCAAGCATCTTGGTACCCTTAAGAGTGTCATGCAAGGAGCTGGGTGCCTTCCAGAGAGTCATCTCAGCATCTTTGTACCTTAAGAGAGACAGGCCAGCAGTTGGTATATTAAGAGAGTCATGCCCGCATCTTGGTACATTAAGAGAGTTAGGCCAGCAGCTTTGTACCTTAAGAGTGTCAGTCCAGCAGCTTGGTGCTTTCACAGATTCAGCACAGCATCTTGGTACCTTAAGAGCATCAGTTCAGTAGATTGGTTCCTCAAGAGGGTTAAGTCAGAATCTTGGTACCTTATAAGAGTCAGTTCAGGAGTTTTGTACATTAAGAGAAGCAGCTCAGCAATTGGTACCTTAAGAGAGTCAGTGCCAGGTAGTTGTGGAGCATGCCTTTAATCCAAGCACTTGTGAGGCAGAGGCAGGCAGATTTATGAGTTTGAGGCCAGCCTCGTCTACAGAGTGAGTACCAGGACAGCTAGGGCTACACAGAGAAACCCTGTCTCAAAGATGCAAAAAATAAAAAAAAAATTAAGAAAAAAATAAACCAGAGTCTCAGCTCATCATCTTGGTATATTTAGAGAGTCAGCTCAGCAGCTTGCTACCTTAAGAGGGTCATCCCATTAGCTTGGTGCATTCAGATAGTCGTCTCAGTATCTTTGTTCCTTAACAGTTTCAAGCTAGCAGCTTGGTACCATACTGGTCAGCAACTTGGTATCTTAAGAGAGTCAGCTCAGTAGTGTGGGGCCTTAAGAGAGTCAGCTCAGCAATTGGTACCTAAAGAAAGTCAGTGCCAGGCAGTGGTGGCACATACCTTTTATCCCAGTAATGGGAGGCAGAGGCAGGCAGATTTCTGAATTTGAAGCCAGCCTGGTCTACAAAGTGAGTTTCAGGATAGCCAAGGCTACACAGTGAAACCAGGACACAAAAAATCAAAAAACAAAAAGAATTTAAAAAATAGAAAGAGAGAGTCAGCTCAGCAGCTTGGTACCTTAAGAGAGTCAGCCCAGCAGCTTGGTGCCTTCTGAGTGTCAGCTCAGTACCTTGGTATATTAAGAGAATCAAGCCAGCAGCTTGGTACCTTAAGAGAGTCAGCTCAGTACCTTGCTGTCTTAAGATAGTCAGGCCAGCAGATTGATGCCTTCAGAGAGTCAGTGCCAGGGAGCGGTGGCACAAGCCTTCAATTCTAGCACTTGGGAGGCAGAGGAAAGGAGGCTTCTGATTTCGAGGGCAGTGTGGTCTGCAGAGTGATTTCCAGTATAGTCAGAGCTACACAGAGAAACCCTGTCTCAAAAAAAAACCCAAAAATAAAAATTAAAAATGTAAAAAGAAAGAGACTCATCTCAGCAGCTTGGACCCTTAAGAGTATCAGCTCAGTAGCTTGGTACCTTAAGAGAGTCAGGTAAGCAGCTTGGAACACTAAGAGAATCAGCTCATCATCTTGGTGCCTTCAGTGAGTCTGTCCAACAGTTTGATACCTTAAGAGTGTCAGGCCAGCAGCTTGGTGCCTTCAAAGGATCAATTCAGCAGTTTGGTACCTTAAGAGTGTCATCCCAGCAGCTCGGTACCTTAAGAGCATCAGCTCAGTACCTTGGTACCTTAAAAGTGTCAGCCAGTTGCTTGTTAGCTTTAGAGAGTCAGGCCAGTAGCTTGATAAATGGTATGCACTCAGTGATAAGCAGATATTAGCCCAGAAGCTTGAAATACCCAAGAAACAATTCACATATCAAATGATGCCCAAGAAGAAGGAAGGAGAGGCCCCTGGTCCTGTAAAGGCTCAGTGTAGGAGTGTAGGCGAAGACCAGGACAGGGAAGCAGTAATGGGTGTATTGGGAAACAGGGGGAGGGAAGAGGACTTATTGGACTTTCTGTGACGGTGGGCTTCAAGGATAGTGGAAATCACATGAAATGTAAATAAAGAATATATCTAAAAGAAAAAAAAATCCAGCACTTGGGAGACAGAAGCAGGCAGATTTCTGACTTCAAGTCTAGCCAGGTCTGCAGAGTGTATTCCAGTAGAGCCAGGGTTACACAGAGAAAACCGGTCTCAAAAAACCAAAAAATCAAAAATAAAAAGAAAAGAAAGAAAGGATCAACTCAACATTATGATACTTTTAGAGAGGCAACTCAGAAGTTTGGATCTGAAGAGTCAGCCCAGCAGCTTGGAAGATTAGGAGAATCAGGACAACAGCTTGCTGACTTCAGAGAGTCAGTGCAGGAGTTTGGTACCTTAAGAAAGACAGACCATCATCTTGATACCATAAGAGATTGAGCTTAATTTGGTACCTTAAAAGTGTCAGCTCTGTAGCTTGGTGCCTTAAGAGACTCAGGCCAGCAGGTTGGTAACTTCAGAATGTCAGTGGCAGGCAATGGAGGTGCATGCCTTTAATATCAGCACTTTTCAGGCAAGGACAAGCAATTTTCTGAGATTGAGGTCAGCCTTGTACACAGAGAAGCAGGAAAGTATGTCTAGCCCAGGACAGGCAGGGTTACACAGAGAAACTCTGTGTCTAATAGAAAAAGAATAAAAAATGAAAGACTCAGCTCATCATCTTGGTACCTTAAGAGAGTCAGGCCAGCAGCATGGTACCTTAAGAGAGTCAGCTCAGCATCTTGCAACTTTAAGAGTGTCAGGCCAGCAGCTTGATACATTAGGAGACTGAGGACAGCAGGTTGTTACCTTGAGAGAGTCAGCTCAGTAGTTTGATACATTAAGAGATGCAGCTCAGCAATTGGTGAATTAAGAGAGTGAATGTCAGGTAGTTGTGAATATGCCTTTAATCCCAGCACTTGGGAGGCCGAGGCAGGCAGATTTGTGAGTTGGAAGCCATACTGGTCTACAGAGTGAGTTCCAGGACAGCCAGTGCTATCCAGAGAAACACTGTCCCAAAAAACCAAAAAATAAAAAAAAATTTAAAAAACAAGAAAGAGAAAGTCAACTTATCATCTTGGTATGTTTAGGGAAGCAACTCAGCAGCTTGGTACCTTCAGAGAGTCAGCTCAGAATCTTAGTACCTTAAGAGACTCAGGACAGCACCTCAGTACCTTTAAAGAGTCAGGACAGCAGCTTTGTGCGTTCAGAGATTCGGGCCATCAGCTTGGTACTTTAAGAGAGTCAAGCCAGCTTCTTGGTACATTAAAAGAATCAGCTCAGTACCTTCTTATCTTAAGACAGTAAGGCCAGCAAGTGGTATTTTCATAGTCAGTGGCAGGCAGTGGTGGCCTTTAATCCAAGCACTTGGGTGATAGAGGCAAGGATATTTCTGTGTTCGAGAACAGCCGGGTCTACAGAGTGAGTTCCAGGACAGACAGGCTAACAAAGAGAAACCCTGTTTCAAAAGACCAAAAAATATAAAAGTAAAAAATAAAGAGAGAGTCAGCTCATCATCTTGGTATATTAAGAGAGGCAGCTCAAATTGTGTTAAAAACTGCAGGGTATTGGTACAGTGACAGGTATGTAGATCAATAGAACAGAATTTAAGTCCCAGAAATGAATCCACACTCGTATGGTCACTTGATCTTTGACAAAGGAGCTAAAACCATCCAGTTTAAACAAAAATAGTTTTTTCAACAAATGGTGCTGGTTCAACTGGAGGTCAACATGCAGAAGAATGCAAATTGACCCATTCTTATCTCCTTGCACTAAGCTCAAGTCCAAGTGGATCAAGGACCTCCACATAAAACCAGACACACTTAAAGGAAGCTAGGGAGGAACCTTGAACATATGGGCACAGGGGAGAATTTCCTGAATAGAATTCCAATAGCCTATGCTCTAAGATCAAGAATTGACCAATGGGACCTGATAAAATTGCAAAGTTTCTGTTAGGCAAAGGACACTGGCAAAAGGACAAAATGTCAGCCAACAAATTGGAAAAAGATCTTTACCAACCCTACATCCGACAGAGGGCTAATATCCAATATATACAAAGAACTCATGAAGTTAGAAAACAGAGAGCCAAGTAACCCTATTAAAAATTGGGTACAGAGCTAAACAAAGAGTTCTCACCTGAAGAATATCTAATGGCTGAGAAGCACCTAAAGAGAAGTTCATCATCCTTAGTCATTAGGGAAATGCAAATCAAAACAACCCTGAGATTCCATCTCACACCAGTCAGAATGGCTAAAATCAAAAATATAGGAGACAGCAGTTGTTGGCGAGGATGTGGAGAAAGAGGAACACTCCTCCAATGCTGGTGGGATTGCAAGCTGGTACAACCACTCTGGAAAGCAGTCTGGCGTTTCCTCAGAAAACTGGGCATGACACTCCCGGAGGACCCGACTATACCACTCCTGGGCATATACCCAGAGGCTTTCCCTGAATGCAAAAAGGACATATGCTCCACTATGTTCATAGCAGCCTTATTTATAATAACCAGAAGCTGGAAAGAACCCAGATGTCCCTCAACGGAGGAATGGATTCAGAAGATGCAGTATATTTACACAATGGAATACTACACTGCAATTAAAAACAATGAATTCACGAAATTCCTAGGCAAATGGTCAGAACTTGAAAATATCATCCTTAGTGAGGTAAACCAATCACAAAAGAACACACATAGTATGCAGTCACTGATAAGGGGATATTAACCCAGAATCTCGGAATACCCTAGACACAATTTGCATATCAATAGATTTCCAAGAAGATGGAAAGAGAGACCACTGGTCCTGGAAAGACTGGATGTAGTGGAATGCCAGGACAGAGAAGCGCGAGGGGGTTGACGGGGGAAAAGAGGGAGGGACGGGGGCTTATGGGACTTTCAGGGAGGGAGGAAACGGGAAAGGGGAATGATTTGGAATGTAAATAAAAAAACTTTGAAAATAATTAAAAAAAGAGAGAAACAGCTCAGCATGTTGGTACTTTTAGAGTGTCAGGCAAGGAGCTTGTTACTTTTAGAGAGTCAGCTAAGTAGCTCAGGAGAGCAGCTGGGTACCTTAAGAAAGACAGGCCAGCATCTTGCTACCTTAAGGGAGTCACCACCAGGCAGTGGTGGCACATGCCTTTATTCTCAGAACTTTGTAGGAAGAGGCAGACAGATTTCTAAGTTTGAGGCCAGCCTAGTGTACAGAGTGAGTTCCATGACTGCCACGGCTACACAGAGAAACCCTATCTCAAAAAACACAAAATTAAAAATTAAAAAGAAATGAAAGAGATAGTCAGCTTATCTTCTTGGTACTTTTAGAGAGGCAACTCAGCAGTTTGGTACATTAAGAGATTCAGCCCAGCAGCTTGGTAAGTTAGGAGAGTCTGGCCAGTAGCTTGTTGCCTTCAGATAGTCAGTGCAGGAGTTTGTTACCTAATGAAATACAGGCTATCATCTTGATTCCTTAAGAGAGTCAGCTTAGTTTGGTACCTTAAGAGTGACAACGCTGTAGGTTGGTACCTTAATAGAGTCAGGCCAGCAGGTTGGTACCTTCAGAATGTCAGTGTCAGGCTGTGGTGGCACATGCCCTTAATACCGGCACTTGGGAGGCAGAGGCAGGCAGTTTTCTGAGTTTGAGATCAGCCTTGTCTACAGAGTGGCAGGAAAGCTGGTCTACCACAGGACATGCAGAGCTACACGGAGAAACTCTGTCTCTAATCAAAAAAGTAAAAAAAAATAAAAAAAATGAAAGAGAGAGTCAGCTCATCATCTTGGTAACTTATGAGAGTCAGTCCAGGAGCATGGTACCTTAAGAGAGTAAGCTCTGCATCTTGTAACTTTAAGAGTGTAAGGCCAGCAGCTTTGTACCTTAGGAAAGTCAGCACAGCAGGTTGGTACCTTGAGAGAATCAGCTCAGTAGTTTGGTACATTAAGAGATGCAGCTCAGCAATTGGTGAATAAATAGAGTGAATGTCAGGTAGTTGTGAAGCTTGCCTTTAATCCCAGCACTTGGGAGGCAGAGGCAGGCAGATTTGTGAGTTGGAGGCCATACTGGTCTACAGAGTGAGTTTCAGGACAGCCAGAGCTACACAAAGAAAATCAGTCTCAAAAACCAAAAAAATAAAAATTAAAAAATTAAAGTCACCATCTTGGTATCTTTAGAGGGACAGCTCAGCAGCTTGGTGCCTTAACATATTCAGCTCAGCAGTTTGGTACCTTAAGAGTCAGATCAGAATCTTGGTACCTTAAGAAAGTAAGCCAAGTAGTTTAGTTCCTTCACAGACTCAGTCCAGAAGCTTGGTGCCTTCAGTGAATCAGTGCATGGCAGTGGTGAACCATGCCCTTAATATCAGCATTTGTGATGCAGAAGAAGGAAGATTTCTGAGATCGATATCCGATTTGTCTACTGAGTGGTTCCAGCTCAGCCAGGGTTACACAGAGAAACCCTGTGTCAAAAATACAAAAACAACAAAAAATATAAATAAAAACAATAGAATAAGAAAAAAAGAGTCACAGAGATGGCACCGAGCACAATGCTGCTGGCCATGCTGTGCTGTTGCGTCACCAAGGTTCTGAGATTCGATCACAGGACAGCCTGGCCTCGACCAAGTAAGTTTATCCCCACCCTCTGACTCCTTCTGAGATGCAGGAGGAGTTGGTGACTAGAGCAGTCTTTGTGCATCTGCTCCCATCTCTGAGTGTGTAACCTGAGCTGGGGGTCTTGGGCTTTGAAGCACCCCGGGATCCCTCTGGGCAGAGGAGGGAGCACCACGTGGGCTGGCTTTGTTCTTGAGTTTAGGGACACTGAGTTTTGTGCTCTGGGCAGCATCTGGAGAGCCTTGGTGGAAGATCCTCCTGGGGGACTCGGAAGCACTTTTCTGGGACAGAACGCTGCGAAAGCAGAGAGATTTTAGGGAGGTGCAAAGTGTGGGGTGGTTTGAACTATATCATGGAGAAAGCATGTCCTGCCCTGTGGATGGCTGCTTCGGCTCCCCAAACTAAACCAGTAAGAAACTTTTACTATTACAGATGTTTCAAACAGACAGGCGACCAACACACAAAAGCAGCAAAACCCCTGCATTTGTGAGTGTGCATTGGCAAGTTCTCACAAAACCTCAGGGCCATTCTTTTGTTCTTCATTTTTCTTGTTCTGTTTTGTTTTTCGGGGCATGTTCTCTGTGTAGCTCTGGCTGTCTGGGAACACACTCTGTAGAGACTTCAGAGGAGATTCCACTGCACTCTACCTCCCAAGTGTTGGAACTAAAGGCGTGGACCCTACTGCCTGCGGCCCATGTGCATTTTCATTGCTCTAGACTCTAGACTTCTGAACCAGCGGAGATGTGAAATTATGGTTATGATTATTATTACAGCACTGATTATAGATACCAAAGTCTCACAACAGCAAGAAAAGTTACTCTGCCACAGAATCATGTATTCCCTGGAATAGTAAAGAATAATTAAACTTAGGTGTTTTTAAAAGAAATAATTTGATATACCAAGGTCTATAGCAATAAAAAATGTGCCTAAATCAAGCAAGTCCTATTTTAAATTAGGTTAGACGCTATTTAGTTTCAGAAACGTCTTCATTTGGGTTTTTCTGTATCCTTTTACTTCTTGTTATTCATACTGAAGTTCTGAAGTGGTAGATATCATAGTTCCTATTCCCCACAATGAATATTATGTTCAAATACAGTACTTTTTTTGCTGACTTTTAAATCATATGTAGGAAAAATTAAGCTCCCTCTAGAGTCTAGAATGTAAAAGGACTGACCTAATAACCCAAACAAAAGAAAGCGGGTTCCCTCTCCATTTACCATTTTTCATAACGACACAATATATGAAGGTTTATTCAGTGAACAGGCATGGAGCTATGAAATCCGCATAGCCATTCCTATGTGTAGAAATTCCTAGCTGATTTAATTTCTGTGTGCAGGCTTTAGGACCCTGCTTCATTTTTGATTTTCTTATAGTTGTTGTTGTTGTTGTTTATTTTCCCAAAATAAGTGTTTTACACCCAATGCCCTCCATCCTTCATTTGCAGGATGCTGAGATTACACGTCTATGCTAACAAATCACACAGTGTAAAACTATTTTTATACTTAATTTTATGTTTTAAACTTCTGTGTATTTGTGTGTGTTTGTGTGTGTGTATGTGTGTGTGTTTGTTTACACAAAGCATTTGTGTGTAGTGCATTATGAGAAGCACAGTGTACATGTTTTTTTGTTTGTTTTTTCAAGACGGGGTTTCTCTGTGTAGCCCTGGTTGTCCTGTAACTCACTCTGTAGACCAGTCTGGCCTTGAAATCAGAAATCCTCCTGCCACTGAATTCTAAGTGCTGGGATTAAATGCATGCTCCTCCACTGACAAGCCACAGTGTGCAACTTACTCAGCAGACAGAATTTTAACCTTGTCTGAGTTGAGAGGTCTCTCTGCTGAAGTACTGCATTCACAGGCGAATGCTCTAATATCTCTCATCCTATACAAATGTAGGAATGACACATGTACTCCAGGCCCTGTTTCACTCCGTGTTTTCCAAGGAGTGGAACAAAAGTTGTCAGGCTCACAGGGGTGGTAATGTCTATCTAGTTACACACCTCTAAGATCCTAGGTATATAATAGGAATTCTTGCCCTAATACAGATTTTCAACTATAATCGCAATTATTAAACCAAATGCAATCTGTCTCCTATCTCTCATAGATGAATGTCGGTGTGTGATTTTATTCCTTTAGGTGAAGGAATTAGTACAATATACAAAAGTCCTTACAAGATAATTTCACATGAATCTACATGGAGTAATTAATGTGGTTCTATCTCTCTTTATATTTGTATATATTATATATATATATATCATATATATTATATGTTATATATATATATACATATATATATATTAACAAATTTATATGTGTGGTTATGGTTAAATCTCTCCCTTATTTGCAACAATTGATGACATAAGACAATTTGCATACCAATAAAGAGTAAACTGCTGGGCCTCCTGCTGTCCTTGTCCTCAGCTCAGGTTGGTAGAATGCTTGCAGCTGAAATTGTGGAAGTGGGCTGCCTGCCCAACCGAGCCTCTGAAGAGGACAGATGACTGGATGACTTTGTGGGGCAGCATCCTCCAGAACTCCTATTGAGTGGTACCTGAGAGACCAACCAACCTGTGTGGCCAGGTAAGGAGATCAGGGTTTTCTTTCGTTCTCCCTAATTTTCATCTCCCATGGGAATCGGGTCTCATGCCAGGGAAACTGAAGGCGTCCCAGGCACACAGGACAGCCCACCCAATGCACTGGGTCTACTGCTGGGCCTCCTGCTTCCGGGTGGAAAGTCCTTGGTGCTGGCCCTGGTTTCCCAAGGAGGGGGTAGATTGCCCACATCTGCCCCTTTTTGCCTCTGTTCAACTTCCCCTGTGCCCAGAGCTCTCTGACTCCACCAGCAGGGAGGTTCAGTTTCATTACCACTCTCATGGCCCAGGGTCATACTGGGAGGGAATTCTTGGCTGGCCGCCTTGACCTAGAATCTAGAGAGTGTGCCCAGGGACCCTGGAGTCTGCACCCCCAAGAAGAGAACTGAGACGTGGCTGTCAGCTTTAGGGGACAACCTTGTTGGCGGGGCCAGGCCAGCCTCCTCTGGATCTCTGGGCAAGCTCCATTCCCAGTGTCCTTGCTGGGCACCAAGTGGGCAACATCAGCACCTGGTCCTCAAGTCCAGGTGTTTGTTTCTGAGTTCCTGACCC
The DNA here is from genome assembly GCA_036184385.1 of Tokudaia muenninki. NCBI lineage: Eukaryota > Metazoa > Chordata > Mammalia > Rodentia > Muridae > Tokudaia > Tokudaia muenninki. Next base: position 93,507 of record BTHS01001300.1, on the reverse strand, counting down.
CATGGTCGAAATTGGCACTGGGTAAAGGTAGGTCTGCCTGAGGATCAAGTGAAAGTACCAGTTCACCCGCCTTAGGGCTAGCCGGCCTAACCGCAGGCCCTTCAGTGGCTGGCAGGTGCCCTGCAGTTGATGACAGCCTGTGATCATTGACGTTTCAGCTCTGCCTTGCACACTCCACATACTTTGTCTCTTATGCACCCTCACGAATACCACACACACACACACACACACACACACACACACATACACACACGGATAGCCCTCCTTCCCCCAGCCAACAACATACAAAAACATTCCTTAAGCATCCCCAGTAGCCTGCTACGCAACCCATCTTTGTTCTCTGGGAAACATTAGCGCTTAGCTGCCATGTTGGCTGCTGGTTGGTGCAGGTTGGCATTTTTTTGCCTCTGGAAGGGCGGAGGGAGAGCGCCCATGCAGACAGTCAGTTGGCATTGTTGGTGCTTATCTCTGGGTTTCCCTTCCTTTCTTTTGGAAAAGGCTCTCTCCTTGAGCCAAGCTGCAGATCGGGATCAGTGTTCCAAGCCTGTCGGGAAAACACCCAAGTGCCCAGAAACCTTCAATGGTCTGGGAGGCTCCACCATCATCTAATGCAGGCCAAATCACTATGTGCCCCAAGTTGGTGAGGAGCCTAGGCAGCGTCTAGGCAGTGTCCTGGCTCGCTGTGAACCTGAGTAGAAACAGTTAGAGTATGTTGGAGTTCCAAGGGTACACAAACAGGCCAGGCTTCCACAGTACCATCCCGGCCGGGCCCTTTGAAAGCTACCTTACTGGCATGCTCGATTCCCAGGCAGGTAGCTTACTCGGGCCTTCTACTGACAACCTGCCCTTCCCTAACATCCTGGCAGATGAGCCAGGATGAAGGCTGCAATCACATGGCCTTCCAGGCCATGACCAGGGATTTCTGGAATAGAGATGGTTCTGGAATTTTCTGATGCACAGCCTAGGATCCTAGAAGACAGGGAGACCAGAGTATCTCTCAGGCTCTGGCTCTGCCTCTGGCCCTGTGTCTCTCTGTCTCTTATATGTGTGTGTGTGTCTGTGTGTGTGTGTGTGTGTGTGCCCGTGTGCACACCTATGTGTCTCTGCATCTATTCATTTTGTGTCCCATGTTCAGGTCCCTACATCCCTGAGAGACTTGAAGAGGGTCCAGTTTGGCCTCATGTTATAGCAGTCCTTATGTTGTTGAACGCATTATTGTCTTATAAGGACAAGTTTGCATGTGGGGGAAACCATTAAGGTTGTTCGTATCCAGAGGCCATAGTTCAGTGGGGACAAATTAATAGAAAATGTCCAATAGGGACGGCAGGGTATTTGTTCCCGGTGGCACTACTGTTTTGGTGGAAGAGACAAATGCTTATCAATCATATGTAGGGTGGCGGGACAGGTCGTTCTTTGGGATTGCAGGCCTTGCTCCTCTGAGAAGCCAGAGCAGGCCTGTCTGGAAAGAGAAAGCTCTCCTGGTTGTATCAGAGAAGAAGCCTCCACGAAACTTGGCATGGAATGGGAATAGGAATGCAAGGGCAGGCTTGTCTCATGGAGGCTGTTCGAGGGGTCTTCTTCCAGCAGCTGTGTATTAGGATTTCAGCAGTGCAGGGGTGATCCTCTGGAGAGTCTCAGTGTTCATGACAGAAGGCTTGTTTGTGGAGAGTGAAAAGTGTTTCCCACATGGCCAAGGAATACATCATCTGGTATCCTGAGAGGCCCATCTGCCCTGCAAAGTTTCCCTGCAACTGTATATATTGGGTGAGTCAGAGGCAGATCTTACTAGGAGTTGCTAGTAGGTAGGTAGGTAGGTAGGTAGGTAGTTTGGTGGATATGTAGGTGGCCAGCCAGTTGTTATGACCCAGTGGTAGTGATCCCATGGAGAGTATGTTTGATAGCACCTTGTGATTTTCCAGTGGGGCCCCAGAGGACCTTGGTGTGAAGTAACCTAGGAGGAGGTAGGTGGTCAGGGGAAGGGATGAGCTGCAGGCCTCCTGGGGGGACAAGTGAGAATTGCACATTTTGCTTTGTGTCTAGGTGCCCGGCGTCATGGGTCCACTTGAATGTCTTCAGAGAACTGTGACCTGCACGTGTGGCTAGCCCTGGCACAGGTAGGAATGTCAGTGTGTACGGGATCACAGAAAGAAGGATCCACATGTGAGAGTGACTTGGGGACTTTGGAAGAAGAAAGGAGAGCCTAGTGTCCCTCCAACCTGTGTGCCAGGTAAGGAGACCAGTATTTTCTTTCATTATCCCTAATTTTCATCTCCCATGGGACTTGGGGCTCAGGCCAGGGAAACTGAAGGTGTTAGAATACTGATTTTTATTTGTTATGTTTGCTAGATAATATCAGGTATTTTTATGACAACCTGGGTTTTCTTAATATAACTTATTAATGTTGTGCTTGTGACAAAGTTTTCCTTTCCTTGTTCATGCTATCATGAAGAAGGACATCATCACTTGGAAATAATGGAAATCTTATGCTTCTTCCCTTTTTCATAATAGGACAAGACAATCATTTCCAGTTTGTCAGTTGTGGGTTTAATTGATGCCATCCAACCATGCTGCATGACCTTTGGATAGTGGGAATCTTACAGAAGTTGAGAAGCACAATCACACCAAGTAAGGGCAACCATGCATGGTCACTTGGGCTCATACACAGAACACTGGTGTTACTGCCAGGAAGATCCACTCTAAGTCGAGCTCTCCCCTTGTTAGTGGTGACATTTTACCTTAGAAGGTTCAAAGGTTCACCAATGTTTTAAGACTTTGTTAGTTTATTGCACTGCACAGAGAATTTCATATTTCATTATACAGTCAACCTAGCTAATTTACAACACACATACACACACACACACACACACACACAAACTTCTTTTTGTGGTTGGGGTAGGGTGGTTGTTTGTTTGTTTGTTTGTTCAAGAAAGAGTTTCTCTGACTGTCTGTAGACCAGGCTGGCCTCTCAGACTGAGAGATACCCCAGCCTCTTCCTCTTGAGCGCTGGAATTTAAGGCCTATGCTACTGGATAACAATTTCCTTTTTGTATGAACTTGGTGCTTCAAGCTTACTTTTCATTTCATATTGGGAAGAAATGAGTAAATAAAATCCAAAATAATGAACTGGAAAAAGTAAGTATAACTTGGGGTTGGAGAGACGAGCACTTGTTGCTCTTACAGACTTCCTGGGTTTAATTCCCGAGATCCCCGTATGGTGGCACGTCCACTTCCAGTACAGGTAATACCCTCTTCTGACCTCTTCAGTCATCAGGAACACAGATAAAATAAATATCATGTGGTTTAGTATAAGTTTAAAATCAATTCAAAAAATTTAAGCAGAATACAAACGTGAAGTTATTAATTTTTATTTTACGTTTTCTGAGACACAGTGTCACTGGGGACATCTTACTGCTTTCAAACTTACAAGGACTTTTTGGCCTCACCTTGTGCCCCAAGAGTACTGTGATTACAAGATTATGAGCATGTGCCAGCATGGCCAGCTCTCTGAGTTCTACATTCAATAGAGAAATTTGCATCACAGCTATCTTGTTATAAAGAAGAAGTTCATCACTTAAATACTGTCCTTGGGCTGGAGAGATGGTTCAGTGTTTAAGAGCATTGGCTGTTCTAGAGGTCCTAGTCTCAGGTCTCAGTACCCTCAGGGCAGCTCACAACTGTGCATAACTTCAGGTTTAGGGGATCCAACCCCCTAACACAGACATACCTGAAGGCAAAATACCAAAAATTCTTAAAATAAAATAAATTAATCCTCTTTTTAATAATGGGTCCAAAGGTGTTCTTGATGAAATAAATTCATGTTGATTTTTGTTTCCTCAGAAACTAGGTATGCATTGTCTATGGCTAGAAGAATCTGAGCTAGAGTATATGCTCTCCCCGAAGACCTTGTGGAAGTAGACCCAAAGATAGTCATGACCGTGTTTGCCCATTTGATGGGCAGAGGGATGAAGAGAGTGTAAAATAGCCAATCTCAATAGAGCCAACCTAACATGAAGGTGCATGTTTAGCAAGTCAGCTAGTCCCAGGTGAAGTGCTCTTGGCTTCAGAAATCTTGGTCATTTAAAGGGCTTTTAGTTTGGATTAGCAAGACTAATTAATCATAACAGCCTTCAGAGAAAGCGTTTTAGTAAACAAGCAACTCCTCCTTCCCATAGAGCTGGATCTCCTCAGCACACCTGAACGTGCTCACAGCCAACCTTTTGCTCTCTCCTCCTAGAATGCTGCCCTTGACATTCAGCTTGCTTTGTATTAACTATGTAGCTTTTCTCTCCTGGGATTTCCATCTCTTGAGGCTCACCTACATGTGTAGATAGGAATATTATTAGCTCATCCTTTGGCTTTCCAAGTTCTAGCAGCTCTTTCTGGAGAACCGTGATCTTATGCTGTGTGGAGATGAATATTCTTTGCTTACTTTGTAGTTCTGAAAATCCGCTGAAGTAACTGGTTGTGCAGAATGTACTAGAAGCTTTTCTCATTCTTTTATTCTTAAAATCAGTATCTTTTTACAGTATTCTTTCTACATGGTTATTTTTTGTGCATTTAAGAATATTTTGATTACATCCAACACATCTGCTGATTTGCTACTTTTTTTAAAAGTGGTTTTTATATAAGTACAACATACAAGAGTATAAATTATAGGTGGAGGAAAGTGAACTCTAAGGTTGTGTTTCCCCCTCACACCCATGCTTAAAAGAAATGAAATATTTTGTCTTCAATAAGTCAGTCCAGGACATACTTCTTTGTTTGGAAATCTTTACCACAAAACTACTTTTCAGTCTAAAATGCTGTGAATATGACACTTTTGAGGAGGGGGGGGCTCACAATTTAGATGGGAATTCGATAAGCAAAGAATGCTAAAGTGTACAATGGATTTTTATGTTTTTCACCTATGATGAGGAGATGAGGTCACAAAAATCAGAAAGTATGTATGTCGGACTTGATGTACTTGTGCTCTTTCAAGCTCTTTCTTATAGTTGTCAAGATCATTATGTTTTCTAACTCTGAAAAGTGATGTAATCTTGTAGCAATTTAGTATTCCAAATAAAGGCATTTGCATAAAAATTATCCTCTAATCCTCTTCGTTTTGTTTTAATGATTTTTTCAGTGTGGATATATAGGGGGTTTGGGGGTACCATTGAAAGGAATATCCATGGCCAACAGAAAGAACATTGTTCCCCCAGGATCTGGAGTTACAGAAGGTTGGACTCTGTTTGATTAGGATTCTAGGCATCAAACTTTGAAAGGGCAGCAAGCACTCTCAATGGCTGTGCCATCTCTATAGCTCATGTGGTATGTATATCCAATGGAGTACTACTCAGCTATTAAATACAATGAATTAATGAAATTCATAGTCAAATGAATGGAGCTAGAAACTATCATACTGAGTGAGGTAACACAGTCAAAAAGAATACACATGGTATGCTATCGCTGAAAAGTGGATATTAGCCCAAAAGATAGCAATAACCAAGATACAACTCAGAGACCACATGAAGCTCAAGAGGAAGGAAGACCAAAGTGTAGATTTTTGATCCTTATTGGAAAGTAGATCAAAACACCCATGGCTCACAGTCAACCAGTAGACTGATAATAGGCTCCTCAATGGAGCAGCCAGAGAGCTGAAGAGATTTGCAGCCCCACAGGAGGAACAATAATAGGTACCAACCAGTAACCCCAGAGCTCTCAGGGACTAAACCACCAACCAAACAGAACACATGGAGGGACCCTTGGCTCCAGATACATTATGTAGCAGAAGATGACCATTTCAGACATCAAAGAGAGGAGAGGCCATTGGTCCTATGAAGGTTCAATTTCCCAGAATAGGGGAATGCAAGTCAGGAAATTGGGGGGGGGGCAGCAGGGGGAGGGGGATAGAATAGGGGGGTTTTGGTGAGGTAATGGGCAAAGGGGTTAACATTTGAAATGTAAAAATGCAAATATTTAATAAAAATAAAAAGAATATACTATTAAGAATGTATCCTATAGGTTCAAAAAATTTAAAAAAAAGAAAAAAACAAGGTTTTGTATGTTTTCCTCAATTGTGCAACAACCAAAAATTGTTTGAATTACCAAATTTATACGTCTTTTATAGAAACATGTACAAATCCAAAAACAAAACAAAGTTCTATGCCCTTGCTCTGTGTGTCTGGAATGTTAGTGGTAGTGGCTCAGATGTGATCAGCAGATTACTTGTTTTAGAGATGGTTGATATTGTCATGGAGTCAGGATAGAGAGGCAAACTAAGTTTGAAACACATTAATTTTAATGATTCTTTTGACTTTGAATCTTATTGCAAACATTTACTCCATTGGCTTAATGGGAAACGTACAAGTTATTCTCTACTGCAGAAAGTCAATAATGAATTAAATCTAGTTCAATGCTGTTTAATAAGTAAAATTATTTCTATATGTAAATATGGATATATACAGTTTCTGTTTTCACTTCTTTTTTGTAAGTATGTATCTATCTGTGCATTTTTATGTGCATGCACAATTGTACACAAATGAATGGGGTCCAATGATGATTCTACCTCAACTACTCTCCACCTTAATTTTTAGAGATACAATCTATCTCTGATCTATCCTAGAATCTATCCAGAATCTATCCTAGAGCTCACTAATTGTCGAGGTTGGCAAATAATATTCAGGTATCTACCAAGACCCTAGTGCAGTGCAAGGATTAAGGATGCAGAACTTCATACCTGGCTTTTTCATATTGGTGTTGGAATATAAACATAGGTCCTCAGGCTCACACATGGCAAACACTTTAACAACAGAGTCACATATAAGTTTTATTTTTAAAAAGACATTTTAAAGTCAGTGAGAACAAAGGGTTGAATATGAAACTTTGGAGAAACATTTGCCAGGCAAATACAAGGCCCTGGGTTTTTTCCCAGCATTGCCAACAAACAAACGAACAAATAAATACATTAAATGAGAACAAAACCAGCCCATTCTTAAAGAGAATTATTTACACTGTTGACAGTTTTGACACTAACATGTATCTTCAGTGATAAATTTGAGACCACAGATTATTGTCCACTGTTTGGGAAAGAAATGTGTTATAGTACTGTGATTTCACAGTAAATTATTTCTATAGGAAGCCTGCTTACTCTAGGATATAGAAAAATAGTAATTAGCAAATTTGACTTTCTTTTAATGGCATAAGCCTCAGAATTATAATCCTTTTTATTATAAATAAAAATACATTTTATATATAGCTCTCTTACTGTATTTTCACTTCTGTTCCATTATATTTTGCATGTCTTCATTGTTGTCTACCAGCCTGAATACAGGAACTTTATAACAACACTTGATATCTAGTAAGTAAAGAAGCATTCTGTTTTATAATCTTTATTCTTTAATTATTGTGGGGAATTGGGGCTCTTTGTTTTCCATAGCTAGATGATGGTGAAATATTCTTGAATTAATCATAAAATATTTGGCTGGTGCTGTGATTCATTTGGGTTCCATCTCAGCCATGCAGGAATTGTATATGATGGCAGAGACCTCTAATCCCAACATTTGGGAGCTGGAGGCAGGAGGATCTGGAGCTTAAGGTTTAATTGTGAGTTGAGGGGGCATTCACATTCTAATTCTAATTTAAATGGCATTCACATTCTAGGTCAAAGCAAACAAATAAAACAAAAATTTAAAAATTAAAATATCCACAGTAATCTGAGGGACAGGAAGTGACACCCTCTAGGACTGCATTTCTTGCACAGGACTCTGATATTGAGACCCTTAACCCAATAAGGGTTACAGTTATTGTATGAGCCTAGGAAGCAGAGTATCTTTAGTCTTCCTCTGTGGGTAGACTTGCAGCTCTAAGGCAGTCTTGGAAATTGTAATATCTCAGCCTTTGGAAGCAGCCAGTTTTCTAGGTCTTATATATACAAAGGAAGTAGGGGGTTTCAGAGCTATGAACACAAAGCAGCATTAAATCTCTTCACTGAAGACTGGGAACAGTTCTTCAGCCTCAAGTCTATTACAGCTCCTGTTGCAGCTATTCTTCTGCCCTTCTTTCTGCCATAGTCACTCTTGACCTGTTCACCTATTGTTCTTTTCAGCTTTCATAGTTCTGTCTGCTGATAGCTCAGCGGCCACTGCTGCTCTGCTGCATCTTCTGTTCCTCTCCTTCCTCTGTTGACTTATTCCTGAGTTACCATCTTAGCTCATATTCTGAAGAGGACGCAAGAAAATTTCACTTGAAGTGATGGAGAAATGGATCTGTGATTAGCAACACTTGTTGCTCCAGTATATGATCTATACTTGGTTCCCAGAACCTATTTAATGGCTTACAACTATTGGTAACTCAAATTTCAGGAGATACAACATATTTTTCTGACATCCACAGGTATCAAACATGACCATGGTATACATATACACATTTGGGCAAAACATTTATGTAAAATAAAAGTAATGATATATACAGATATAGATATATTTAAAGGCATTCTTAAGAGAAAACTTTTATTGTGACTGGTGATACAAACCAGGAAATGAAAGGCAGAAACTGGTAAATTTCTTCCTACAGACACATTGAGCCCAACTACTCTGCCTTGTAGAATCAGTAACAGTCATGAAGGCTTATATTGTAGGCCAATCACAGCCTTGCCACTATCTACCAATCACATTCACTAAGGAGTATGTTTAGACAAATCACAATGTTGACTCTTAGGACCAATAATAGTCATTTAACTTTATATTTTAGACTAATCACAATCTGGCTCTTAACAGCAACAACAGTCACTTAAACTTGTGTTCTGACCAATCACAGACTTGCCTTTTAGAACCAATCAGAATGAATGAGTCTTATGTTCTAAAACAATCTCATTCTATAGTTGCCAGGATACAGTAAACATAAGACCATTTGAATTCAAGTTGGTGGTAAGTTAAGGTTGAATAAGTTGGAGCTCTGTTGTAAGGGTAAAATCCTGAGGTATTTCCTGTTTAATATTGTCCCAATCATTGAAATAGGAATGGTGAACTCACCAACAGTAAATTGTGGATGTGATAATTTTATATTTCAGTTGTATCAGTTGTTAGTATAAGGTTATATAGTTAACTACCTTAGATGTTTAAGCTTAGCTGTCTAACTTGATCTTCATGAAATAGCATTCCTTTTCTTGAGTAATACTATTTATACCACAGTTTACAATATCTGGTACCCTCATGCTTTCAATTGGCATAAAGGACCAGACTAGTTGTATTTTTAAATACGGACAAATTTTATCATGAAGGTAATATAGCACGAAAGAAACCATGAAGGATGATGAATAATTGCTGATAAATTATAGGTCATGGGTTTAAAAAGATGATAGGTTATAAATAATAGATGACAAAGTATACATTATAGAATATAAAGAATTAGATAATAGATGATAAATTGAAGAGTAGAGGTATAAGAGAAAGAAGAAAGATGAACATTAGATATATCATAGTGGAGAGATATGGGATAAAGGGTAAAGAAATTTGAGGATAGATACATAATATGTAGAAGGTAGAAAAGAAAGCAAAGGAATATGTGTGTGTGTGTGTGTGTGTATATATATATATATATATGATCTAGAGGAAAGATTCTAAATGTATGGAGATATGGGACATAGATCATAGATGCACGATATATAGAGGATAGGAAATAGATAGAATATAGACATAGTAAAACTAGAAGATGATAGATTGATGGAAGACAGACAAAATAGATACTCTCTATCTTCTAGCGGATACATGATAGATAAATAAGAGATAGACAAAGGACAGGTAAAAGAAAGAGGATAATTATATGAAAGGGAGAATCCAGGAGAGCTAGAAATTAAGGATAGATGGAAGAAAGATAAGTGGTAGCCAGAGGATAAGTGATACATGGATTGTAGACAGACACGGGACAACTAGAGTATAGATGTTAGATACATGGCAGAGAAACACAGGTTGTTTAGGAGACAGATGATAGATATATAGAAGACACATACAGGATAGCTAGAGGATATATGAAACATAGATGGAAGACAGAAACAGGATATCTAGAATATTGATGTTCGATGGAAGTCATACAGAGGAGAGCTCGAGGACTGTTGACAGAGAGACAGACAGACAGACAGGTGGTAGATGAGAGATAGATAAATGATAGATGTGAGGTAGATAGATGATAGATAGATGATAGATAGATAGATAGATAGATAGATAGATAGATAGATAGATAGATAGATGATAGATAGATAGATAGATAGATAGATAGATAGATAGATAGATAGATAGATAGATGATATAGATAGATAGATAGATAGATAGATAGATAGATAGATAGATAGATAGATAGATAGATAGATAGATAGATAGAGAGAGAGAGAGAGAGAGAGAGAGAGAGAGAGAGAGAGAGAGAGAGAGATAGATAGATAGATAGACAGACAGACAGACAGACAGACAGACAGACAGATAGATAGATAGACAGACAGACAGACAGACAGACAGACAGACAGACAGAAGGACAGACAGACAGACATATAAATAGTAATACAGATTAGCTAGTAGAAACATGATCCATGGATGTTATAGAGACACAGGATACCTGGAGCATAGATATCAAGTGTATGGCTAGAAGCCAGAAAGTGTGTAGACACAGGAGAGTTGATAGTTAGATCATAGGGATTCAGGGTAGCTAGAGCATAATTGCTATATCAATTGTATAGAGATACAGAATAGCGAGAAGATAGATAGATGGTGTATAGATGGATGGGCACAAGAGAATTAGATGATAGATCAATTAAAGGTAGATAGATAGATAAATATCACAGAGATTCAGGGTAACTAGAAGATAAATGATGTATCAATGGTAAAGAGACACAGGCTAGCTAGAGGATAGATGACAGATAGATGGGAGCGGCACAGGATAGCTAGAGGATAGATGAGAGAGAGAGATGTTAGACAGGGACAGGAAAGCAAGAGGATTGATGATAGATAGGTAGGTACATAGGTTGGTACGTAGATAGAAATATAGAAATATAGATAGATAGACAGACAGACAGACAGACAGACAGACAGACAGACAGACAGACAGACAGACAGACAGACAGACAGACAGACAGGCAGGCAGGCAGGCAGGCAGGCAGGCAGGCAGGCAGACAGGATTCCAGGGAAGTAGAAGATAAAAGAATCATGGATGGTATAGATACATAGGATAGTCAGACAATGGATGATAGGTAAATATCACAGAGATTCAGGATAGTTAGACGATAAGTGATGCATTGATGTTTAAGTGACACAGGATAGCTAGAGGATAGGTGACAGTTGGGAGAGACACAGGAGAGCTAGAAGATAGATGATAGAGAGATGTAAGACAGACAGGAATGTGAGAGGATTGATGATAGATAGTTACATGGGTTGGTAGACAGAAAGAAAGAAAGAGAGAGAGAGAGAGAGAGAGAGAGAGAGAGAGAGAGAGAGAGAGAGAGAGAGAGAGAGAGAGAGAGAGAGAGAGAGAGAGAGATAAAGGAAGGAAGGAAGGAAGGAAGGAAGGAAAGAAAGAAAGAAAGAAAGAAAGAAAGAAAGAAAGAAAGAAAGAAAGAAAGAAAGAAAGAAAGAAAGATAGATGATAGACAGACAGATAGACAAACAGGATGTAGGGGAAATAGAAGATAAATGATTCATGGATGGTATATATAGACAGGCTAACTAGAAGATAGATGATATACAGATGGGAGAGTCAGAGGATAACAAGATGATAGATGATAGATGTAAGACAGAGACAGGAAAGTGAAAGGATTGATGATAGATAGGAAGATAGGTTGGTAGGTAGAAAGATAGAAAGACAGACAGACAGATAGCAGAGATTAGAGATTTCTGGTAGTTAAAAGTATGAATGACTTATCTAGAGACTCAGGATAGCTAGAGGATAGCAGATAATAAAATAAAGAGAATTTGGTTAAAGAATTGATGGTAGATGCAGCACAGTGAGAAGAAGATAAAGGATAGATAGTAGAGAAATAGGAGGTCTTTTGCATGGATAGACACAGGATAGCTGGAATATAGGTAATTAATAGATGGAAAATAGACACCTGTTAGGATTACTAGGGAATAAAAGTTGGATCGAAGGCATATAGCAGATTGTTAAGAGGATAGGCAATAGACATATTGATGATAGCCATAGGGTGTGTAGAAGATAGAAGACTGATTCTTGGTAGATAATAGAGATAATGTAGACACAGGAGAACTATTGGTAGGTGAAAGTCAATCACATGATAAGTAGAGGGAATATAAGAGGGATAGATATCTAGGTATCTATCCTAAGGTATCTATCTAAGGTATCTAGAGCATAGATTATTCCTAGATGGAACAAGGGACCATGAGAGCTAGGGGATAGATGATCCATAAATGGAAGATAAGACTCAGAATAGCTGCAGTGTAGGAGATCTGTTGATTGAAGATAGACATAACTACAGGAAACATGCAAAAATAGACATAGGATACTTATCAGGCATATAGTTAAGTAGATATAAGAGGGCTACAGCAGGTAGATATTATAGATTGTAGAAAGATGTTTACTTAGTAAAATATTGCTCTTATTTGGTTTTAGAATCCACCTTTACCTGACTGAAAAAATGGAGAGAAATTCAGAACAAAAAGTGACGAGGTAGGAATTCATAATGCAGTTGACAAAGCTTTCTGCCCTGGCCCCTGTTGTTATTTCAGATCTAGACAAGAAAACTTCCTCAGGGAAGCTTGTTTCTCTCAAGTGTATTTGGACCCTTCCTTGGGTTTTCTACTCTCACAGACCAATTTCATTGGAAGGCCTAGTCAGAATTACTATTAAAGCAGGTGAGAACAGAATGGAAGCAAAGCCTTGCCATTTTACTCAAGCTAATTCAGGTTTAATTTAAGTGATTGCTAAACAAGAGTACCAGACATTGTATGGACTATATTGGGAAGACATGGGAATGGATTGATCTCTACTTTTAACAGACTCACAGTCAAATGGTGGAAACACTGATTTTCACTTAATTATTTTAATAGAAATAGAAATTATTTGTTTGCTTGTTCATGTATTATTTATTTTGGAGACTAGCTCGTATTTAGCCTACGACTTGCATCAAATCCACAATCCTCCTGCCATTCCACTTGAGTATTGAGATTAATGCCATTTTTGACATATCCTGCCACAGTACTTACGGTGTGTAATGAAGACTTTGAATGTTTAATTAATAAAAAGTTCTGTCTTTCTTTCATATTAGTCTACCTATTGGGGCACCATATGAATAATTAGCCTCAGCATTGCCATACATAAAGCTCACTTTTATTTCTCTGTTAATTAGGGATGCCTCTAATTTTCACACAAAGTCAACCCATGAAGATCGTCGCAATTTGCTGAAGAGACCACAGAAACTGATGAATAAATTTGGATATGGACCATCCAAAAAGAGACTTAGAGCACGATCCACAAGATGTGAGACTTCTATTGACAGACAGACAGACAGATTATAGGCAGACAGACACATAGATAACTAATATGCTAATTTTTGCAGGCACAACCTGCTAAGATTCAAACAGATGTTATAGTTATTGACTCAGATGATGACAATACTATAAAATACCGCAGGTAAGTATCAGGGCTGTAAGTAATGTAGAACAGAAACATTTTTCTTTGCTAAATAAAGCCAAAATAAGAAATATTAGCTAAGAATTTTAATGAATCTAAAAATGACCAATATGTTGTTCTGAAACTACCTTATCATTTAATATAATTTATTGGTTTCCAGCAATATAAACACAGATGAATGACTTTTTAGTTTTAATTTTTAAAATACTCAAATTATGTTTAAAACTACAGACTTTCCTTGCTTATCTGCCTATCTCACTCACTTTTTTATTTTCTAAGTCTTTTTTTATTTACATTCCAAATGATTTGCCCTTTCCGGTCTCCTATGTCCCTAAAAGTCACATAAGGCCCCTTCCCTCCTTCTGTTCCCCATTCAACCTCCTCTCGCTTCTCTGTCTTGGTATTCCCCTTCATCCAGTCTTTCCAGGACCAGGGGTCTCTCCTTTCATCTTCTTGGAAATCTATTGATATGTGTATTGCATCTTGGGTATTCTGAGATTCTGGGTTAATATCCCCTTATCAGTAATTGCATACCATGTGTGTTCTTTTGTGATTGGGTTACCACACTAAGGATGATATTTTCCAGTTCTAAGCATTTGCCTAAGAATTTAGTGAATTCATTGTTTTTAATTTCAGAGTAGTATTCCATTGTGTAAATATACCACATCTTCTGAATCGATTCCTCCCTTGAGGGACATCAGGGTACTTTCCACCTTCTGCCTATTATAAATGAGACTGCTATGAACATAGTGGAGCATTTGTCCTTACTGCATGCAGGGGAAGCCTTTGGGTATATGTCCAGAAGTGGTATAGCAGGATCCTCCAGGGAGTGTCTTGCCAAGGTTTCTGAGGAACCACAAGACAGATTTCCAGAGTGGTTATACCAGCTTGCAATCCCACCAGCAGTGGAGGAGTGTTCCTCTTTCTCCACATCCTCGCCAACATATGCTCTCTCCTGTGTTTTTGATCTTAGCCATTCTAACTGGTGTGAGATGGATTCTCAGGGTTGTTTTGATTTGCATTTTTCTAATGACTAAGGATGTTGAACTTTTCTTTAGGTGCTTCTCAGCCATTAGATATTCTTTAGGTGAGAACTCTTTGTTTCGCTCTGTACCCCAAATTTAATAAGGATACATGGCTCTCTGGAGTCTCTTGAGTTCTTTGTATATATTGGATATTAGCCCTCTGTCAGATGTAGGGTTGGTAAAGATCATTTCCCAGTTTGTTGGTTGCCGCTTTGTCCTTTTGACAGTGTCCTTTGCCTGACAGAAACTTTGTAATTTTATGAGGTCCCATTTGTCAATTCTTGCTCTTAGAACATAAACTATTGGAGTTCTGTTCAGGAAATTCTCCCGTGTGCCCATATGTTCAAGGCTCTTCCCTAGTTTCCTTTTTTTAGTTTCAGTGTGTCAGGTTTTATGTGGAGGTCCTTGGTCCACGTGGAATTAAGCTTAGTGCAAGGAGATAAGAATGTACCAATTTGCATTCTTCTGCATGTTGACCTCCAGTTGAACCAGCACCATTTGTTGAAAAGGCCATCTTTTTTCCACTGGATGGTTTTAGCTCCTTTGTCAAAGATCAAGTTACCATAGGAGTGTGGATTCACTTCTGGGTCTTCAATTCTGTTCCATTGATCTACATGCCTGTCACTGTACCAATACCATGCAGTTTTTAACACTATTGCTCTGTAGTACAGCTTGAGGTCCAAGATATTGATTCCCCAGAAGATCTTTTACTCTTGAGAATAGTTTTAGCTATCTTGGGTTTTCTGTTATTCCAGATGAATTTTTGAATTGATCTTTCTAACTCTATGAAGAACTGCTTTGGGATTTTGATGGGCAATGCATTGAATCTGTATATTGTTTTTGGCAAGATGGTCATTTTTATAATATTAATCGTGGTAATCCATGAGAACGGAAGATTTTTCCATCTTCTGAGGTCTTCTTCAATTTCTTTCTTCAAAGACTTGAAGATACAGATCTTTCACTTGTTTGGTTAGAGTCACACCAAGATACTTTATATGATTGGTGGCTATCGTGAAGGGTATCACTTCTCTTACTTGTTTCTCAGCCTGATTATCCTTTGAGTATAGGAAGGCTACTGACTTGCTTGAGTTGGTTTTATATCCGGCCACTTTGCTGAAGTTGTTTATCAGCTGTAGGAGTTCTCCGGTGGAGTTCTTTGGGTCGCTTAACTATACTACCCTATCATCTGCAATTAGTGATAGTTTGAATTCTTCCTTTCCAATTTGTTTCCATTTGACATCCTATGGTTTTCTAATTGCTCTAGCTAGAACTTCAAGTACTGTATTGAAAAGATATGGGGATAGAGAGGGCAGCCTTGTCTAGTCCCAGATTTTAGTGGGATTGCTTCAAGTTTCTCTCCATTTAGATTGATGTTGTCTACCGGTTTGCTGTAAATTGCTTTTTCTATGTGTACATATGGACCTCGAATTCCTGATCTTTCCAAGAACTTTAACATGAAAGGATGGTGAATTTTGTCATATGCTTTCTATGCATCTAATAAAATGACCATGTGGTTTTTTTTCTTTGAGATTGTTTATGTAGTGGATTACATTGACGGACTTCCTTATATTGAACCATCCCTTAATCCCTGGGATGAAGGCTACTAGATAGTGCGGAATTATAGTTTTGATTATCTATCTGTCATCTCTATCTATCTATCTATCATCTATCTATCTATCTATCTATCTATCTATCTATCTATCTATCTATCTATCTATCTATCTATCTATCTATCTATCGATCACCTACCTACCATCTGTATGTGTGTTTGCATACACCACCAATACCATTCCTAGCTTCCAGATCTGTGTATTATAGTGTAAGAAAGGAATCGTTTAACTACTTTGTGTTGCACCATTTCCTAGATAATTCTAATAATGATCCTAGAAAAAATGACAGAAAAAAGCATATAATATACATATGTGATTATGAGCCCAATTCTTGGAACCCACATGCAGAAAGAGAGGCCTGATTCCTGAAAGTATTCCCCTATCCTCCACACAAATGACATACTTTAATGGACACACACATACACTCTAAATGAATGAATGAATAAATAAATGAATAAATGGTTTTAAAAATAGGACTGTTGAAAGCAGACATGATAGCTTTTGTTCATTGAGCAAGGAGAATCAGTAGCTCAGAATTTTCCTCTGTGACATTACTTGGGATATAAATGCCAAACCTGTTTTAACAAGTAGAGATGAACACCGTTGGTGAATTTAAGGCAAAGCACAGTTGCCGCAATGTTTCATAGTCAAAGTCAGCACCATTCACTATTCTTTGATATAATATTGGCTAAAAGACCTTTCGTAATGATTCAGCAGTGACTCATATCCTGCTCCATCCACACAGGACAATGGAGCAAAACGTTCACTTGCTGTCAGTTGTAAAGATGTGTAGAGAGGCAGTGGTGGCACTTATAATCCCAGCACTTGGAAGGGTGAGGTCGAAGCCAGCCTGGTCTACTGAGTGAGTTCCAGGACAGCCAGGACTAAATGGAGAAACCCTGTCTCCAAAACCAAAACAAAACAAACCAAAGATGTCTAGTGCAGGTCAAATTTTTTTCTTATATCTGTCAGTTTGTGTGTGAGAGAGAGTTGAGGGGAAAGGGCAAGTGGGAGGAGGGTGAGTGAGAGTGAAAGGGAGAACAGAAGAGAGAGAGAGAGAGAGAAGGAGGAGGAGGAAGAGGAGCAGGTAGAGAGAGAAAGGGAGGGAGGGGGATTACTGGCTGTTTTGGAACTCACTATGTAGGGCAGGCTGGCCTCAAACTCACAGAGATCTTCCTGCCTCTGCCTTCCAAGTGCTGGGATTATAAGAGTTGGCCACCACTGTGCAGTCTGCAAGACAATTCAAAATCTAAAAATAGCCTTAAGCTTTGAAAAGAAACCCAGGCTTGATTTTAAGACAGTTCTGCCAAGCCAAGTAAATTTAAGGTGAAAGATAGATTTGTGGTTAAAGTACATGGGAGAACCAGAGGTCCCAGGCTACTTACTACCTTCAAAAATCCACGAATGGGAACAGATGGATAAAAAGTAACAATTTTGTGCAGCGAAAGTACTGGTTGAGAAAAAGCCTGAGATGATGGGAAGCTTTCACTCTTCAACGATTGGTTTAATTTGAAAACAAGGAGGAGCCTGGGGGTTGTATATTTATCCGTTAAGACCCCAAAGCTTACAATTGGAAGCCCACAAAGGCTCGGAAGCCCGTGAAGGCTTGGAAGCCCGCAAAGACTCTGAAACCTGCTAAGGCTCCGAAAGCTCAGAAGGGAAGACCGCTGACTCTGAAGCCGGCCTAGACACACTTTGAATTCTGCTCATCTGTAAGTTCACAACCGGGAATTCAACAGAGACAGAAGGTGAATTAGAGGTTGCCTCTGGTCAGGTGTTGTTTACAGAGTGAATGGGGGACAGAGAGGAATGGTAGCTAGTACAGACTCTCTTTTCTGAGCTATGAAAATGTTCTCAAACTTTATTGGGGTTGGAGATTTATCTTAGTACTTGCCCAGCAACTGCAAGATTTATCTTAGTACTTCCCCAGAGTTCGGTCACCAGAATATAAATTAATACGTAAATGTAAAAGGACTAAAAATTCAAAGGGAGCCGGGCAGTGGTGGCACATGCCTTTAATCCCACCACTTGTGAGGCAGAGGCAGGTGGATTTCTGAGTTCAAGGCCAGCCTGGTCTACAGAGTGAGTTCCAGGACAGCCAGGGCTACACAGAGAAACCCTTTCTTGAAAAACCAAAAAAAAAAAAAAAAAAAAAAATTCAAAGTGAACTAAAATTATTATAATCGTTGCCTGATTTGAATATACCAGAAATCATTGAATTGAAAGCTTTAATTGAATTCTGTGAAACGTGAGTTCGGTCTATTTTTGAAAAACGTATTTTTCCATAGGCAGGGAATGTAGCTCAGTTGACAGAGTGCTTACCTCGCATAAAGCCGGTAGTATATGTCTGTGCTAACTGAGGTGGAGGTATGTAGATTGATTTATTGATTATTTTTCTCATTTTCTTATTTTCTATATTTTTGTATTTACATTCCAAATCATTTCATCTCACCCGTTTCCTCCGTCCCTGAAAGTCCCATAAGCCCCCTTCCCTTCCTCTTTTCCCCATTCAAACCCCTCTTGCTTCTCTGTCCTGGCATTCCCCTACATCCAGTCTTTCCAGGACCTGGGGTCTCTCCTTCCATCTTCTTGGAAATCTATTGACATGCGAATTGTGTCTAGGGTATTCCGAGATTCTGGGCTAATATCCCCTTATCAGTGACTGCATTCCATGTGTGTTCTTCTGTGATTAGGTTACCCAACTACGGATGATATTTTCCAGTTCTGACCATTTGCCTAAGAATTTCGTGAAATCATTGTTTTTAATTGCAGAGTAGTATTCCATTGTTTAAATATACCACATCTTCTGAATCTATTCCTCCGTTGAGGGACATCTGGGTCCTCTCCGGCTTCTGACTATTATAAATAAGGCTGCTATGAACATAGTGGAGCATGTGTCCTTATTGCATGCAGGGGAAGTCTCTCGGTATATGCCCAGGAGTGGTATATCAGGACCCTATGGGGAGTGTCATGCCCAGTTTTCCTGAGGAACCACTTGACTGCTTTCCAGAGTGACTGTACCAGATTGATGGTGTATGGTCTTGCTTTAGGATGAAATGTTCTATATATGTTATTTCCATTTGGTCCAAGGCTTCAATTAGTTTCACTGTGTCCCTGTTCAGTTTCTGCTCCCTGAATGATCAATTTCAGAGAGTTTTGTGTGGAAGTCACCTACTATCATTGTGTGAGGTGTGATGGGTGCTTTGTGCTTAATAGACTTTACTTTATGAATGAGGGAGCCCTTGCATTTGGAGCATAGATATTCAGAATTGAGAGTTCTTCTTGGTGGATTTTTCCTTTGACCAATATGCAGTGTCCTTCTGTGTCTTTTTTGATGCCTTTTTGTTTAAAATCAACTTTAACGGTAGTAGCCGGATGGCTACTCTGGCTCATTTCCTGGGACCATTTGCTTGTAAAATTGGTTTCCAGCCTTTTATTCTGAGGTAGTGTTTGTCTTTGACACTTAGGTGCATTTCCTGCACACAGCAAAACGTTGGGTGCTGTTTATGTATCCAGTCTGTTAGACTCTGTCTTTTTATTGGGGAATTGAGACCATTAATATTAAGTGAAATTAAGGAATAGTGATTATTGCCACCTGCTATTCTTGACGCTATCTTTATGTTTGAGTGGTTCTCTACTTATGGGTTTGATGAATGAATGTTGATAACTCGTTTTTTCCAGTTATATCCTTATATTGTTTCTCTCCTTGTATTTTCCTCATTTGTGGGCAAATGCTAACAATCTCAAGACAGGAAAGCTTTTCTGAAAACTTATACCAACTGTCCCCTCAACAAACAGCAGCACATACTATGATGTTTCCTCCTCTGGACTGCATCTCTTCTATCCTTGTTTTTATGTATTTGGATAATTGTTTTTTAAAAGATAGGATTCTTAAATGTATAGGATGATCAAGCAAGGAAATGAACTTGTATCAGTTATGCAAAATTGTTTGTATCTCTTACTGATCCAAAAAGCAGATATTCCATCCATGATACCCAAAGAAATCTTCATACAATGAAAATATAAAAGATAGATGCTTCAGTTTAGCCACAGCAGTGTGACAAAGGCAATTTCCTGAGCCGTGGTACTTTCATTTTTGAAAAGGCCTTCTTGCCTTTCAGGGACTTTTTTTTTAGCAATATGAAATTTCTTTGAATTAATTATAAGGAAATTTATGTGAATACGTTTATCCTTTAAAAAATTCCTTAAACTAAAATGTTTGAATTAGTACACAATTAAATTCTCAGTCTAGATATGGTTTTAAATTCTTAAAACAATCAATAATAGATCTGCAATCTGGCTATGTACAGGAGGAAAGAGCCCAGGCAGGTCTTAGCAGAGCCCAGTGTAGTATCTTGGATTTGCTGAGGGCATGGGTGAGCAATCCCTCTCCATGATCACTGTGTTTTGTGCATTAAGGAAAAGCAAGGACTACCAGAAGACCTTTGTAATTTTGTGTCCTTACAAATGCAGACAAGGAGAACATATCGATCCCAGCATTCACTTTTGGCGGAAAGGGTCTACCAAATCTGTGATCCACTTGTAATGACACAGGTCTATGATTTGCTTATAAGCCGATCCTTCTATAATGAATCATCTTCTTACACAGACACTGAAGCGGAGGTATGGACAGTTCATTTTACCTTTATAACTGAAAGGATATTTCATTTTCATAAGAAGTTGGATTGCTTGGTTTACTTGGGTTATCCTACTCCATATGGTACTGTTAATTTGCCCCAGAAAGTGAAAAACATCTGTGCAAGGTAGACCTGAATACAGACTAGATGATATACACATGCTTGTGTGGGTGTTCTTGATTCTTAGAAGTCGGTAACCGAGGGCATGTCTGTGAATAGTGTGCTAGAAAGCAGTCAGTAGTTCCTATAGCCCTGTATGCAGAGACCAGACTTTCATTATTTTTGAATTAATTTGAATGTTAAGTTCATTTCTTAAGGGTGGTGCTGCTTTTTAAGACATCAAATTACTTTTATGTTTATTTTTTGATTCATCAATAACTGCAGGAAAGGGAACGAGAACAATATGTATATGAGTTGGCCCAGCATATTGAGATGCTTCGAAACTTGCCATATGAACGACCAGGGCAGCAACAAACTGGACAAAGACCTCGTGTACATAGTCCACGAGAGCAGGTACAGGAGTGTTCCGAGCCTGAGATTTCAAGAAGGAGGTGTATGGCATACCTGTATCATTTTACAATAACCCTGTTGGTTTGTACAGGTGGTGACTGTTATTGATGACTTGGAGCCACGTGCCATGGATACTTTTGGAAATGACAACTCTGAGCATTCAGGAAATGAGACACATAGGTAAGAGTCAGAATGAGTGGGAAGTATGGTGGAGGCTACTGCTTTTCCCCTTGTTCCTGACTGTATAGTGCCTATCTGAGTGCCTACTGATAGAATAGGAGGATCGTTCAAACAGAAAGCCTAGACTAGACAGCCTCAAAACTAGAGAAAAATATAAACCTTGAAATCATTTGGCTTCATTGCTCATGTTCAGCTTCTCAGCACAAGATGTTCGTAGAGAAGTCTTAATTGACCACAGCTGAATAAATCCGCAGTTTCATGT
This sequence comes from Tokudaia muenninki, assembly GCA_036184385.1. NCBI lineage: Eukaryota > Metazoa > Chordata > Mammalia > Rodentia > Muridae > Tokudaia > Tokudaia muenninki. The sequence continues at coordinate 71,678 of BTHS01001300.1, read as the reverse complement.
CCATTCTTCAACTTTCTGAAATGAAGGCATTGGCTGTGTAAATTAGGGAGGTACATGTAAGATGTTTGTTGCATGCTGTGAAGAGCCAATAATATATAAACCCGGATCAGATTATATGTAGCATGGAGAATTTCTCATGAGCCATCATACTTTGACTTACGTCACTGCTTGAAATTTTTTCTCTTACAGGCGACAGGAGAATCCTGTTGATCATGCTTCTTCAATTCTGCATCACTTATCAAGATCATGGCAAGAAATGACAGCATCACATCAAACATCATCAGCATCTAAGCACCCATTGGAAGCTTCATGTCAAACATTGGCAGCATCATGTCAATCATCTCCATCATCATGTCAAGCATCTGCACTATCACGTCAAGCATCTGCACCATCACATGAAGCATATGCACCATCATGTCAAGCATTGGCTCTGTCACGTCAAGCATCTGCACCATCACATGAAGCATATGCACCATCATGTCACACATCGGCTGTGTCAAGTCAGGCATCTGCACCATCATGTCAAGTATTGGCTGTGTAACACGAAATATGGGCAGCTTCACATCAAGCATTGTTGTCACAACAAGTATTGGCAGCATCATGTCACCCATCAACAACGTCTCATGTAGGAGCTTCTCAATCATTTGAAAGTTTTGACTTAAAAATACGTGGACTGGAATCCTCAGAAAAATTTATGGAGCTATAGAATAATACCTTGGGCACTGTTACAGAGCATCATCATTTAGTAAAGGTCCATTCTTGGGTTTACAGCCAAAGAGAGAATCAGTATTATACAATTGAGATATTCTATAGCTTTTTTACTTTGAATTTAGAATGATTCTGTGCCACTTCTTCATAAGGGTAACACCCGAGACATATAGTCTGTGTTTGCAGTGTAGGCTTGAAGCATTATCAGTTTGAGGACGTTTCACATGTAGAACTAACTGCTGAGTAAAACCATTGTCTACTGGGATCTGTATATAAATGAGCTAGATGGGTGGTTCTCAAGTAAAATCCTACTTTCTGTATTTACCACCACAGATTACCTAATGAAAGAACTCTAGCCAAGCATTTAAGTTTACCACTTTCCTACCCCCCCCCCCTTTTTTCAGAATTCTTCTTCTGACAACCGAAGAGAGAACAGGCCATGCTTTCTGCCCCCTGGACAAGATTACATTGGTTGCTTTGGGAGTGAAGAGGACACCAATCCTTGCCCATGAGGGGAAGCTGAAGCTGAAGACAGACCTCCATGGTCTGTGTGGGAAAGGGACATGCAAAATGGGCAGAGTGCCTTGATGGGAGAGGTTGGGTGGGTTATATTTCTTTTCTTGCAAATTAAGTTTGTAGTTATTCTTAAGCATAGTGAGTTTGTTGGAAATTGTGCTGCAGCAGTAGACTGTTACATCTAACTTGGTGTGTGATAGCAAGAATTACCTGGCCCTTGCTTGCCCAACACTACTTTGTGTATATGTATATCCATATGTGCTTTCCTCTTGGCAAGCTGACTTTAGTGGGAAGAATGTCAGGGCCCTATATATTTTTCTTGACAAAATTAAAGATATCACAGAACTATGCAATGAAGTGTGGAAAAGCAGTTCTCTGATGCCCTGTCCCCAATTTCTGGGGCCTCGTTTTGTTTTGATGGTGGTGGTGGTGGTTGGTTTTTTTTTTTTTTTTTTTGATTAATTTCTACCTCTCTTCTGTAGCCCCATGATACTTCTTAACGTATGTTAAATGGTTACCCAATTGTGAAAAACGAATATCTGTTCAAAATGGTGTACATCTTTACTTAATAAACACTACACTTTACTACAAGTGTTGTGTTTGGGTGGTTGAATTTGATATCCTAGGAATATAACTGACTTGGTGAACCATGCTTATGTCCCAATGAAGAGTCCATGTTCTTGAGCAAAACATAGCATGCAATACCCTTTCCTAGCATAGCATCATTTTTTACCACACTTACGAATATCAATGACTGCTACTTTTGTGTGTGGCTATGAGTATAGGCACTCTTTGCTGAGTGGAGCTTTTTTTTCGGTTGGTTTGTTTTTATGTGTGTGCTGTCTCCATCATACTTTTAAAGGAAACATACCAAGGAAACAACCAAGAGTAGTCTGACATGCCTCCAGGCATATAGTTTGTATTAGAAAAGTAATGTTTCTGTGGTCCTTACATCACTGGGATCCTTAACCTCCAATGGAGATGAGGTCTTGGAGAGGTGATTATGGTTCTGAGAATAGGGATATGCCAGTGGCTTTTCATAGCTACTTAAGCACCCTGGTACCAGAGTGACTTTAGAGTTCCCTTTGGCTTCCTAGACATCACTTATAGTTCTCACAATCACAGGTAAAACTCTGCATTTGGAAAGTGACTTTAGTACTTTGGTCTTCTGTTGCAGAATAGGACAGGGGAGAACACTTTACTCACAAAGTACGGGAATACTGAATGCAGCAGTCAGATTGAACAAGTCTCAGGGAGAGGCATTGGGAATCCCAGGAGCCCAGAGGCCACCTGTGGAGATGACTGTTTTACTTCACTGTTTAGATTATGACTGTTCTTGATGGTAACCTCCTCAAGCAGCCCTGGGACATCTGAGCACAGTTGCCCTCACATTGTTAGGTAGTTGGGTAAATGCTGAGATATGTTGAGTTTCTTGGTTTGGCTGTTTCCCTTCGTTCATTATTTTAGTTTTATTTTATTTTCGAACTTTATTTTATTTACATTCCAAATCAATTTTCCTTTCCCGTTTCCTCCCTCCCAGAAAGTCTCATAAGCCCCGTTCCCTCTCCCTTTTCCCCATTCAAGCGCCCCTCGCTTCTCTGTCCTGGCATTCCCGTACATGCAGACTTTCCAGGACCAGGGGTCTCTCTTTCCATCTTCTTGGAAATCTATTGATATGCGAACTGTGTCTAGGGTATTCCGAGATTCTGGGTTAATATCCCCTTATCCGTGACTGCATACCATGTGTGTTCTTTTGTGATCGGGTTACCTCACTAAGGATGATATTATCAAGTTCTGATCATTTGCCTAGGGATTTCATGAATTCATTGTTTTTAATTGCAGTGTGGTATTCCATTGTGTAAATATACCACATCTTCTGAACCCATTACTCCGTTGAGGGACATCTGGGTTCTTTCCAGGGTTTGGCTATTATAAATAAGGCTGCTATGTACATAGTGGAGCATGTGTCCTTATTACATCTTATTACCAGAGGTAAAGCCTCTGGGTATATGCCCAGGAGAGGTATAGCCGGATCCTCCGGGAGTGTCATGCCCAGTTATCTGAGGAACTGCCACACTGCTTTCCAGAGTGGTTGTACCAGCTTGCAATCCCACCAGCAGTGGAGGAGTGTTCCTCTTTCTCCACATCCTCGCCAACAACTGCAGTCTCCTGTGTTTTTGATCTTATCCATTCTGACTGGTGTGAGATGGAATCTCAGGGTTGTTTTGATTTGCATTTCCCTAATAAATAAAGATGATGAACATCTCTTTAGGTGCTTCTCAGCCATTAGATTTTCTGTTAATCCCCCAGGCCTATGCCCGATGCTTGGTACCATGGTGGTGTGGGCGCCTTCAGTATGGCTCATTGCCGTCTTGGCTAGGGATGAAAGTGGAGATGCCATATGTCTTCACCACCATCTTTGGACTGCCATGTGGCTGGCAACTGTCTTTGTTGGAGGGGATGAATGTCCTATGGTTTCACTACTATCTTGGTTAAGGGCAAGCCTGTGGGTATAGTATGGGCCAACCAGGGAGACAGCAGGTCTCTAAAGATACATTTAAATTTTGATAGGATTTTTTATGTTAATTTCTTCCTGTCTTAAAAAAACGAGGTTTATAAGAGATAGCATTTAAAGGCAATGCATGTTTAATGAGATATTAAAATGGAACTTTCTTGCATTCATATACGAGAGCACACTTTGCTGGTAGTCAAACTTTGTAACCTAAGTATCACTTAGATGGTATTGATTTTTGAGACAATAGGTGTTTTCACTTTTGGAGACTGGTTTTGCCTTATACAGATTATGCTTGTATCCTCTGTCTTCACTCTTGAAATAATAAAGGTACTTCATTCTAACATTACTAGAGCCCACAGCTGATATAAGTTAAACATTTTAAAGAGGAAATTTTGGAGTTCTAAAGAAAAATTTTAAAACCTGGATATTTGTAAGGACCAGCTTTTAAGATATTTAAGTTTATGATGTTCAGACATTTTAAATTTATAAGATACTTTATTATAGTGTCTTTATTAATATGGGATCTTTCAAATAAATACAAGGTTAAAAGTTAGATCTACACCTATGAGCACCAAATATAAAGAACTCTTTCATAGGGGTAGCCTAGGGTAGCCTGCATGTTTGCATTACAATTCATATCAATGGCAAAATTGCAGTTGAGAAGTAGCAACCAGAACGATTTTGTGGTTTGAGGATGGCCACAACATGGGGAACTGTTGAAGGGTTGCAGCATTGGAAAAGTCCTAATTGCCCAGACTCATGCTCTTTGTTCTCATCTTGGAAACAACGTCATCACTACACAATGGTAGTTCCAAATTAATGCTTGACTTGCAAAGAAACTTTGAAGAAATTATTAGGAAATGAAATAGAGCCAACACTGGGATCCTGACAAAGAAAAAACTATTAAAATTATGAACTAAGTTTTGCACATTTGAGAGTGGTTCCTGGATAAGCAAGTATAGAATATGTAAAATTTATATTAGTAAAACTAAGTCAAAACACTGGGACTCTTAGAAGAATCATTGTGTGCAATGTGTAGAAGCAGAAAACTAGCAGAACTGCTGAGTTAAGGGTTAACTTGACTCCTTTTGGCCACTGCCTAGCAGCTTTTCCCATGCCATTTATCATTAGAGCTTCACAAGTAAATCAAAGTATCTGGCCTCAGAGCTCTGAGCTCTGAGGTATAATAAGTTAAAAGGTAAAGTTTAGATGATAATAATGATCAGTTTGCAAGTATTATTACTTTGCCTATAGGCCTGGGATTAGGGAAGCTTGGAACCTTGGGGAACAATTGTAATTCGTGATTCTTTGTACGTTGTGGTTATTCTTTTGAATTTGAAGTGGCAATGATTACAAAATGTCTTTTTATCTCCTTTTGGAGTATCAATAAAAGACTGGGGCAAGAAAGAGGCGAGAGAGTGAGAGGGAGAGCGAGTGAGGAGTATGTGAGGTGCATATGGAGAGCAAATGAGGGGGGAGAGAGAGAGAGAGAGAGAAAGAGAGAGAGAGAGAGAGAGAGAGAGAGAGAGAGAGAGAGAGAGAGAGAGAGAGAGAGAGAGAGAGAGAGAGAGAGAAGAATGAGAAAAATTTGTGAAGAGTGAGTGGAGAGAGAATGTGAAGAGTGAGTCAAGAGAGAACGTGAGGTGCGGATGGAGAATGTGTTTGTGAGTGAAAGGAGAGTGCATATGGTGTATATGTGAGATTTGTGTGAGATGTGTGTGAAGAGTGTGCAGAGTGAAAGGAGAACACACCGAGATGTGTTTGAGTGTTGGAATTCAAGAAAAGCAGAGTGCGCAGGAGAATGCAGAGAGTGTGAATTCTCAAACTGTGAGCAAATGAGTGAGAGAGAGCAGAGACTGAGAGAGAAAAGAAACTTTAAGCCTCGAAAAATTTTCTGTCGGGTTTGACCCCAAAAAGTAGATTATGTTTATTTGTTATGCACTTTCCACATATTCCTGCTTCCAGTTGAGAACTCCTATTCTCCTATAATTCCTGCCTGGAAGGCTCCTGTCCTAGGCTGCTCCTAGGTTCCTATGTCCTTTGTTTTCTGGGTGTGTCCATCTTAGCAGCAGTGGCAGCTTTGCCTGTGCTCAGAGGCTTGCCTGCACTCCTTCTATCCATACCCAAATTCCTCCTAGCAAGAACTGGGATCTCAGAAGTACTGACACACAGGCTTGCAGGATGGACAAGCCACAGTCAGAGACAGCAAGAACAGCTAACACCAGAGCTATCCATATGGCAAAAGGCAAGGGCAAGAACATAAGCAAGAGTAACCAAGTCATCATCAGAACCCAGTTCTCCCACCACAGCGAGCCCTGTATACGTCAACACTACAGAAAAACAAGACTGATTTAAAATTACGTCTCATGATGATGATAGAGGACTATAGGAAGCACATAAATAACTCCCTTAAAGAAATACATGAGAACACAGGTAAACAGGTAGAAGCCCTCAAAGAGGAAACACAAAAATCCCTTAAAGAATTATAGGAAAATACAACCAAACAGATTAAGGAATTGAATAAAAACATTCAAGATCTAAAAATGGAAATAGAAACAATAAAAAAACACAAAGTGAGACAAACCAGGAGATAGAAAACCTACGAAACAGATCAGGAGTCATAGACACATAATCATCAACAGAATACAAGAGATAGAAGAGAGAATCTCAGGTACAGAAGATACCATAAAAACATTGACACAGAAGTCAAAGAAAAGGCAAAATGCAAAAAACTCCGCCTTACAGGGACCAAAGTGAGTTGGGAGAAAGCATGGCCCCTGAACAACCACCCATGACAAAGAACTTGGATTGACTCCATTCTTGCCTCCAGAACCAGGCTGGAGTAGAAGCAAGGGGAAATCTCTGCTCAGTGGAAGAGCCCTTCCCTGCTCCTGGAAGTAGAAGAAAGAATCTCAAGGGCCTTTTGTATCTCAGATCGTATCTTCCTACATTGGTATACCAGGAGAATTTGGGAGAGGGTCAAAGTTCACCCAATTCATGGGTACCTGGGGACACCCTCCAGCTCAGAAGCCACTGATGAGTGCTGTAGGCCTGATCTAACACCTCCATGCCCTCCCCCCACTTCCACAGCAGAGTTCACAGTTCACAGCTAAGGAGGGTCTAGGTGTTTCACACAAAGAAAACTAGTACATCAAGGAGTACCTTCTAGGTGTGTTTGCTCTCTTTCCACAGTTTCAATCGTCAACTGAAAGTAGTGAACGACCCTAAGCAATGCCCTGACTCAACGTCTGGCACCAGCGTCAGGGAAACTGCTGCAGCAGTAGCAAGAAGGCTTAGATCTCGTGAGCCCCATGGTGCCACCTCTTGCTGTCCTGCCGAACTCCTGGGAAATGGTACCAGATGACTACTGGGCAGCCCTTAGGACAGCCAGGTTCATCTTACCACCCCAGCAGCTCAGTGGGAGTCCCTTCCACAGCCTCTCCTGAGAGCTTGGTAACCAGTGGGCATTGTTCTGCAAACCAACCAATGGGAGTGCAGCATGAGCTCACAATGCTCCACTGGCCAATGGCAGGCTTCAGGAGGAAAAATATGGGTCTTCCTATGCATCTTGTCCCTAGCATAGGAAGAACATATAAATGTATGGTGCGGTGATCCCTGGAGTGTTCACTGAGTGATGGAAAGAGAGTGTTGCTATGTTTCCTGGAGGACTGGAGTTCTGGCTTAGGCACCAAAGAAGTAATGTGTCTCTGGGTGGACAAACAAGATCTTCTATGCGTTCAGAATAAAAATTGAACATTACATGGTTAGAGAGTGTTCGTCAGGAAGATTGGGTGGTAGCATCAAGGGCAGCAGCGATAGTGTTGCAATTCCTATGAATAAGCCAGGTAGTGTGTGGCACTACTCGAGGGTGCACAGATCCTGGATGTAGTTCACATTGGGGGCCTGTGCCTTGATTGTGATGGGGGTCCATGAGTAACTCACAACCGTCTTCAACCTGGGCTTTTCAAGCTAGAGCTCCTTTGAACGATAGCAGTCCTGCATTATCATAGAGATTCCTAATACTCATTGCGACCACACATTCACCCTTAGCCTTAGTATGCATGACATCTGATGGAACTTTACCCATTCCTTCAACAACTAACTCCCCTAACTAATTCCAAGGCTCTAACATAGAAGCAGTGAATAAAGAAGACAACAGACTTGACTCTGTGCCTTTAATTTCCTTAGAGGCTTAAGAAAGCACATTAGATAATAAGGGTGACTAAAAGTAAAGAAGGCCCACAGTGGCAAGTCCTCAAAGCTGACACATAAATTCCCTTCAGAAACAATGTTTGATAAAACAATAGGACTTCAAGGACATGATTGAGTCTGGATATGGAATGAAGAGCATTATAAAGGGTGGGGGAGGAATCCATTGAGAGCAATAAGCAGAGGGAAAGCTTCCCTTTAATGCCCACAGAACTACTTATTTAACCTTGAAAACATGCTGGACTGCTGACCTTGGGGTAAATGCATGTCATTCCTGCACTTTCTATGCAGGATCAGAATGATCTCTGTGATTTGTGGCCAACACAGTCTATGTAGTGAATTCCAGCCAAGCCAAGACTTTGTTGTCAGACACTGTCTTAAGAGGCAGAGATGTCCATAAATGAGAAAAAGGGTAGCATCAGAGAGAGTGCCAAAAGGAGAGAGATGGAAAGGTAGGTGGGCAGTGAGAAGGGACCTTCTCACAGTAGCCTTCTTCATCTGCAGTGAAATCCACCAAGGGTCTCCCTGAGGATTCTCAGAACAATAATAAGAAGGAAGGCATGATCCAACTCTTCCTAACCACGTGGTGGTGGATAGTATGCTTCACATCCCATGACTTAGTTCAGGGTGGCTTATGTGACAGGAAGTGTAGGAAAGCTGGGTTCCATACACTGGGAGCTCTCAAGTCACATAATGTACTATAGTTTGTCTTAATTCTGTGTCAGGGAGATCCAAAGGAAGTGTGTCTGAAATCAGGATGTGGGATTTGGGGAAAATATGGAGGTCCCAGTTCTACCACAGAGCTTCAGGGCATCTTTCACCAGGAAAGACTTTCCTTTAAAAGCAGAAACTACCTCTGGATCAGATCACCTGAATGCCCAGAAGACAGTAACCAAGCACTGTGAGAGTCAACGCTGCCTCTCCCACGGTCTGCTCAGAAGGACATGGCTCTGGATTTCATGGGAGCTGTGTGAGCCACTATCACCAGCTCGTCATGATGAGATCTGTTAAAATCATCTCCAACAGTAACCCCAGAAAACATGGTCAGGTTTCCTTTGATCCATATGTGCGCAGAAACCTGTTGCACAATTCAAAACTGAGGAACACATTTGAAAAATCCTCCATTGATGTCAGAGCCCACAAAAGGGGCGGAGAGTCAAGTGTGTGATAGCTTCAAGTTAACGGAGGGTGGTCAGCTTGGGTGGAAAACATGGAGCGTAGATGTACAGTGGTCAGAAACATGATGCTGCCTGCATTCTCTGTGCACCCTCACTGTGAGTCATATTTTTAATCTGTATAGGGGCATGTTATTCACTCAGTGAATATCTATCCTGGAATCTATGATTCCTGAACTGTGTCATTCCTGTCTAAGGTTGAAGACACAGAGCTGTGCCCAGAGGTCCAGTTCCCTTCCCTTCAAGTGCAGACAAAGGGAAGGAAATTGCTCTTTATGGAAGATACACTACCCCAAGATATGAACACTTTTTGGTGGTGGGCAGTCAAAACCCTGGCATAGACCATCTTACAAGAAGAAGATTGGGTCTCTTCACTGAGATTAACAGAGGCATACCTTCTCAAAAGTCTGAGCTTGGCGTGCTCAAGGGTCCCTTTGTTTCATAGACCACACTGCCTGCCTTGTTACTGCCTTGCAGAGAGGTACTCATGCAGCAGAGTGGCATGCTGTACACATTAGTGCCAGTGCTGCTACCTCTTTGACTTCTGCCCTCTGTTCTACTCCCTGGAGCCTCTCTATGTTCTGACCAGGAGTCCCTAAGTCCCTGACATGGAATTGACACAGGAAGTAATACCCCAACTTAACCAAAGGACCCTTTGTCTGTGAGCATGAACACCCACACTCTCCCTGACCTTTAGAGGCTATGTCGACCAATGATGCCATTCTGATCCTAAATTCAGGTTACAAGGGAACCAGAGGCCAGCCACTTGCAGAAACTTTCTCCCCTATATGGTGTAAACACGGCAACTCACCTCAACAGTATTTAATCTCAGGATTGCTGCAAGCCGAAGGACACTCTGAAGGTGGCTCACATTCTTTTCTAGGTGACTCTCAGTGGGTGACCCTGAGGTAGGAACCCCATGGACTCAGATGAAGGAGGAGCAGGCCAGGAGGCACACACAAGCAGAGAGTATACTTAGGTCTCTGGGAATTGGTATGGAGTAGTGTGAGCTCAGAACTACCCTCATGAAGCAGGGTCTGCTATGGGAAGAATGCCTTCCTCCGGGCAGTGGAGGGGGGGAATGACTCCAGAAAAACCAGATGGGCCAAAACTGCAGAAATGTGTATGGAGTAGAGTGGACAGAGATGTGACATTTTCATGTCCCACATGACAGGAGGTGACGTCAGGTGATGTTTAGAAAGATACCAAGGGATAGTACTAGTCAAGGATAGGAGGCTATCCACAGAAATGCAGAAGTTTGCACAGTGTAATTTTCTAGTTCCTACCTGGAGAACTTCAATCCCTTTCTCATCAGTTTGAAATCAGCCTCCCTCAGACTGGTACTCCACCCTGAATCCAAACTCTCGTCCCTCCTCCTATTATTATGTGTCTCAAGCTTTGCCTGTACTTCGGGAAGAGCAAGAACTTGGGAGCACCAAGGGTGTCTGGGGACTCCAGTTCACAAGATGTGGGAGCATCATGGGGGAGACCCTGAGGGCTCTGTTCTAGTAGGCCTAACTTATTCCTAGGAGGTGGACCCTTTACTGAGTATGTCAGAAGTCACTTCATGGCTCCTGGCTTAAAATCACAGATTCATTAGCCCCCCACTCTCTGATATTTCTATAGTCGATCAAAGCAGTATTCCACACTACATTGCTGGGTTCACTGTAACCCCTGCTCTCAGTTGTAACAAGGTGGCACAGGACATGTGGCCTCACAGCACAACAGGGAAGCTGAGGTTCCACACTTTCCCACTGCCTGCTTGCCTCATTTTGATTCTTGTACTGTAATCTGAGAACTTAAGAGAGTGGCTGCTAATATCAGTGTTTGGGTTAGGGCAGGAATCTTCAGAGGAAAGAAATGGAGCAGCCGTCTCAACACCTATGACCAAATCTCATTTCTGTGTAGGCATAAACAAAAAGGCATAGACTTTTATGTTTTGAAATAAATAGGCAGTGATGGAATTGTGCCAAAAAATGTACTCAAGTGGTGTCTGTGTCCTTAATTCCAATGAAGCCAAAACCATAGAATGATTAGACAGAACAGTTAGGGAATTTTACCACTGGGTATTTCCTAAGGGGTATCCAGAATACCCCTGTGTGTTCGGATATGTCTAGGTTATTTTTTATCCAATGCCTTACTGTGCCAGTGGACCTGGGATGGAGGCTGACTGAGCCTTGGGGAGGGTGTTTGTAAAGGATGAATCTCCTGGTTCTGGGATGAGCTGCATGAGCTGGCCGCTTTGTGGCCTTTCATCCTGTGTCTGGAAAGTGATGCATGTTCATTATAACCCTTTTGCACAGCCCTGATTCTCTAGGCTTCAGGGCCCTGAAAAGAAACTCCTACCTACCAGATGACTGAGAAAAAGGGCAGATGAAATGCTCCAAGTTCTGCTGGTTCCAATCCGGGGTTTATAACACCTTGTTGGACTCTAGGGGGGAAATCCTTCCTGGACTCTTCTAACTTCTGAAACCTTGTTCTGTCTGGACTCACAGGATCTTCACATTTTTGTAGCTCTTTGAATTTGCTAATATTTCCCCACTCTTATGGCTTTTCTTGCCAGAAAAAATATGTAGAACTTTCTTTTGGGCTTGCCCTCAGTGGGCAGAAGAGGGTTCAGCAGTTCTGAAATCCCTGGATGTGTAATCCACCTGAATGTGAGCACTTGGGCCCAGATTCCTGGTCTCTGACAGAACCAGAGGTGCTCTGAATTGCTCAGCCATACCCACAGACCCTGACTCTGGAGGTTTCGTAAGATTTTTAACTCATTTCATTTAGGACCTTCTCTAATCCACTGTGTTCTCATTTTCACTTAAATTATACATGCAAGGACATTATTTCCAAGTGAATTGTTATATTACTGTTGCAGACTGTCATAGACTAGGGGACACTGCTCAAAGAGGTCCAGTGCCTGACATACAATGCGGTCAGTAAATGGATCATATCCTGTTTATTTAGTTATTAAACTTCCTTGGTGGGGCTCTTCCCACTGAGGCACAGGGATATTCAAAAGGAAGCTCTATGACAGGGCTCAAGAGAGTAAGTGTCATCATCAAACAGAGATGCTAGACCCCATGAGAAGGGACAGTGGATAATGGAGAGAGGCTTCAGAAGTTAGGAACACTGGCTGCTCTTCCTGAAATCCTGGGTGGGACATCAGCACTCCCCAGGCACCCTCACACCACACAGTATCTCCAGAGCCAGATGATCTGTCACCCTCTCCTGGCCTCCATATACATTGCCTGCATAGTATGCACAGCCAGGCAAGAAGACGAAGGCATTCACACTCATGAAGGAATAGATTAAATTTTAAAAGAGACACATCAATGGGAGGAATGCTTGAAGTACATGGAGAGGAGAAGGAGCCAAGAAGAAAGGCTCTAGAAACTGGGGTCAAGATGATGGAGAGATTACTCAGTGGTTAAGAACACTGGCTGTTCTTTCCGGGGACCCAAGTTCAATTCCCAGTAGCCACATAACAGTACAGAACCATCTCTAATTCCTTATCCAGGGGACCTGACACCATCACACAGACAGTCAAAACACCAAAGTACATAGAACAAAATAAATGAATAAATAAATAAAAGAATGGAATCATTAAAAAAGCGTCTGGTGTCAAATTGGATGGATGACAGAAGCAAGCAGGAAAAGATGATCCTCATGTTCATAAGGAGAGTCAGCTCAGTACTTTGTTACCTTAAGAAAGTCAGGGCAGCAACTTGGTACCTTAGGAGAGTCAGCTGATTATCTTGGTACCTGAAGAAATCAGGTCAGTAGATTGGTATCTTCAGAGAGTCAGCTCATCAGCTTGGTACTTTAAGAGAGTCAGGCCAGCAGCGTGGTACCTGAAGAGAGTCAGTCCAGAAGTTTGGTACCTTTAAACAGTCACGACAGCAGCTCGGTGCCTTCAGAGAGTCGAGCCAGCAGCTTGGTACCTTAAGAGAGTCAGCTCAGTACCTTGGTACCATAAAAGAATCGTCCAGAAGCTCGGTGCATTAAGAGACTCAGTGAAGTAGTTTGTTATCTGAAGAGATTCAGCTCAGCATCTTGGTACCTTAAGAGGGTCAGGCAAGGAGATGTGTGCCTTCCGAGAGTCATCTCAGCATCTTTGTACCTTAAGAGAGACAGGCAGCAGTTGGTACCTTAAGAGAGTCATGCCAGCATCTTGGTACATTAAGAGAGTCAGGCCAGCAGCTTTGTACCTAAAAAGACTCAGGCCAGCAGCTTGGTGCTTTCACAGATTCAGCACAGCATCGTGGTACCTTAAGAGCATCAGTTCAGTAGATTGGTTCCTCAAGAGGGTCAGGTCAGAATCTTGGTACCTTATAAGAGTCAGTTCAGGAGTTTTGTACATTAAGAGAAGCAGCTCAACAAATGGTACATTAAGAGAGTCAGTGCAAGGTAGTTGTGGAGAATGCCTGTAATCCAAGCACTTCTGTGGCAGAGGCAGGCAGATTTCTGAGTTTGAGGCCAGCCTGGTCTACAGAGTGAGTACCAGGACAGCTAGGGCTACACAGAGAAACCCTGTCTCGAAGATGCAAAAAATAAAAAAAAATAAGTAAAAAAGGAACCAGAGAGTCAGCTCATCATCTTGGTATATTTAGAGAGGCAGCTCAGCATCTTGCTACCTTAAGAGGGTCATCCCATTAGCTTGGTGCATTCAGATAGTCGTCTCAGTATCTTTGTTCCTTAACAGTGTCAAGCCAGCAGCTTAGGACCATACTGGCCAGCCACTTGGTATCTTAAGAGAGTCAGCTCAGTAGTTTGGGTCCTTAAGAGAGTCAGCTCAGCAATTGGTACCTAAAGAAAGTCAGTGCCAGGCAGAGGTGGCACATAACTTTTATCCCAGTAATGGGAGGCAGAGGCAGGCAGATTTCTGAATTTGAAGCCAGGCTGGTCTACAAAGTGAGTTTCAGGATAGCCAAGGCTACACAGAGAAACCAGGACTCAAAAATCAAAAATAAATTAAGAATTTGAAAAATGGAGAGAGTCAGCTCAGCAGCTCTGTACCTTAAGAGAGTCAGCCCAACAGCTTGGTGCCTTCTGAGTGTCAGCTCAGTAACTTGGTATATTAAGAGAATCAAGCCAGCAGCTTGGTACCTTAAGAGAGTCAGCTCAGTACCTTGCTGTCTTAAGATAGTCAGGCCAGCAGAGTGATGCCTTCAGAGAGTCAGTGCCAGGCAGTGGTGGCACAAGCCTTTAATTCTAGCACTTGGGAGGCATAGGAAAGGAGGATTCTGATTTCGAGGGCAGTGTGGTCTGCAGAGTGACTTCCAGTATAGTCAGAGCTACACAGAGAAACCCTGTCTCAAAAAAAAAAACCCAAAAATAAATTTAAAAATGTAAAAAGAAAGAGACTCATCTCAGCAGCTTGGACACAGAAGAGTATCAGCTCAGTAGCTTGGTACTTAAGAGAGACGTTTAAGCAGCTTGGAACCCTAAGAGAATCAGCTGATCATCTTGGTGCCTTCAGTGAGTCTGTCCAACAGTTCGATACCTTAAGAGTGTCAGGCCAGCAGCTTGGTGCCTTCAAACGATCAATTCATCAGTTTGGTACCTTAAGAGGGTCATCCCAGCAGCTCGGTACCTTAAGAGAATCAGCTCAGTACCTTGGTACCTTAAGAGTGTCTGCCCAGTTGCTTGTTAGCTTAAGAGAGTCAGGCCAGTTTCTTGATAAATGATATGCACTCAGTGATAAGCAGATATTAGCCCAGAAGCTTGAAATATCCAAGAAACAATTCACATATCAAATGATGCCCAAGAAGAAGGAAAAAGAGGCCCCTGGTCCTGAAAATGCTCAGTGTAGGAGTGTAGGCGAAGAACAGAACAGGGAAGCAGGAATGGGTTGATTGGGGAACAGGGGGAGGGAAGAGGTCTTATGGAACATTCAGTGATGGGGGGCTTCCAGGAAAGAGGAAATCATATGAAATGTAAATAAAGAATATAACCAAAAGAAAAAAATAAAAAAATTCCAGGACTTGGGAGACAGAAGCAGGCAGATTTCTGACTTCAAGTTAAGCCTGGTCTGCTGAGTGTATTCCAGTAGAGCCAGGGTTACACAGAGAAAACCGGTCTCAAAAAAACAAAAAATCAAAAATTAAAAAGAAAAGAAAGAAAGGATCAACTCAACATTGTGATACTTTTAGAGAGGCAACTCAGAAGTTTGGATCTGAAGAGTCAACCCAGCAGCTTGGAAGAATAGAAGAGTCGGGCCAACAGCTTGTTGACTTCAGAGAGTCAGTGCAGGAGTTTGGTACCTTTAGAAAGACAGACCATCATCTTGATACCATAAGAGATTGAGCTTAATTTGGTACCTTAAGAGTGTCAGCTCTGTAGCTTGGTGCCTTAAGAGACTCGGGCCAGTAGGTTGGTACCTTCAGAATGTTATTGGCAGGCAGTGGAGGTACATGCCTTTAAGAAAAGCACTTTTGAGGCAAGGACAAGCAATTTTCTGAGTTTGAGGTCAGCCTTGTACACAGATTGGAAGGAAAGTATGTCTAGCCCAGGACAAGCAGGGTTACACAGAGAAACTCTGTGTCTAATAGAAAAAGAATAAAAAATGAAAGACTCAGCTCATCATCTTGGTACCTTAAGAGAGTCAGGCCAGCAGCATGGTACCTTAAGAGAGTCAGCTCAGCATCTTGCAACTTTAAGAGTGTCAGGCCAGCAGCTTGATACATTAGGAGACTGAGGACAGCAGGTTGGTACCTCAAGAGAGTCAGCTGAGTAGTTTGATACATTAAGAGATGCAGCTCAGCAATTGGTAAATTAAGAGAGTGAATGTCAGGTAGTTGTGAAGTATGCCTTTAATCCAAGTACTTGGGAGGCAGAGGCAGGCAGATTTGTGACTTCCAGGTCAGCCTGGTCTACAGAGTGAGTTCCAGGACAGCCAGGGCTACCCAGAGAAACCCTGTCCCAAAAAACCAAAAAATAAAAAAAATTGAAAAAAACAAGAAAGAGAAAGTCAACTTATCATCTTGGTATCTTTAGAGAAGCAACTCAGCAGCTTGGTACCTTCAGAGAGTCAGCCTAGTGGCTTGGTGCATTCAGAGAGTCAGCTCAGGATCTTAGTACCTTAAGAGACTCAGGACAGCAGCTCAGTACATTTATAGAGTAAGGACAGCAGCTTTGTGCGTTCAGAGAGTTGGGCCATCAGCTTGGTACTTTAAGAGAGTCAAGCCAGCTTCTTGGTACATTAAAAGAATCAGCTCAGTACCTTCTTAACTTAAGACAGTAAGGCCAGCAAGTGGTATTTTCATAGTCAGTGTCAGGCAGTGGTGGCCTTTAATCCAAGCACTTGGGAGATAGGGGTAGGGATATTTCTGTGTTCGAGAACAGCCTGGTCTACAGAGAGAGTTCCAGGACAGACAGTCTAACAAAGAGAAACCCTGTTTCAAAAGACCAAAAAATATAAAAAGTAAAAAATAAAGCAAGAGTCAGCTCATCATCTTGGTACATTAAGACAGGCAGCTCAAATTGTGTTAAAAACTGCAGGGTATTGGTACAGTGACAGGTATGTAGATCAATGGAACAGAATTGAAGTCCCAGAAATGAATGCACACTCCTATGATCACTTGATATTTGACAAAGGAACTAAAACCATCTAGTTCAAACAAAAATAGTTTTTTCAACAAATGGTGCTGGTTCAACTGGAGGTCAACATGCAGAAGAATGCAAATGGACCCATTCTTATCTCCTTGTACTAAGCTCAAGTCCAAGTGGATCAAGGACCTCCACATAAAACCAGACACACTTAAACTAATAGAAAGGAATCTAGGGAAGAACCTTGAACATATGGGCACAGGGGAGAATTTCCTGAATAGAACTCCAATAGCCTATGCTCTAAGATCAAGAATTGACCAATGGGACCTGATAAAATTACAGTTTCTGTAAGCCAAAGACACTTGCAAAGGAAAAAATGGCAGCCAACAAATTGGAAAAAGATCTTTACCAACCGACAGATCTCTACATCCGACAGAGGGCTAATATCCAATATATACAAAGAACTCATGAAGTTAGAAACCAGAGAGCCAAGTAACCCTATTAAAAATGGGATACAGAGCTAAACAAAGAGTTCTCACCTGATGAATATCTAAAGGCTGAGAAGCACCTAAAGAGATGTTCATCATCCTTAGTCATTAGGGAAATGCAAATCAAAACAACCCTGAGATTCCATCTCACACCAGTCAGAATGGCTAAAGTCAAAAACATAGGAGACAGCAGTTGTTGGCGTGGATGTGGAGAAAGAGGAAAACTCCTCCAATGCTGGTGGGATTGCAAGCTGGTACAACCACTCTGGAAAGCAGTCTGGTGGTTCCTGAGAAAACTGGGCATGACACTCCTGGAAGATCCGGCTATACCACTCCTGGGCTTATACCCAGATGGAAAGAGAGGCCCCTGGCCCTGGAAAGACTGGATATTTTGGAATGCCAGGACAGAGAAGCGAAAGGTGGTTGAATGGGTAAAGAGGGAGGGAAGGCGCTTATGGGACTTTCAGGGAGGGAGGAAATGGGAAAGGGGAATGATTTGGTATGTATATAAAAAAACTTTGAAAATAATTTAAAAAAAGAGAGAAACAGCTCAGCATATTGGTAATTTTAGAGTGTCAGGCAATGAGCTTGTTACTTTTAGAGAGTCAGCTAAGTAGCTCAGGAGAGCAGCTGCGTACCTTAAGAAAGACAGGCCAGCATTTTGCTACCTTAAGCGAGTCACCACCAGGCAGTTGTGGCACATGCCTTTATTCTCAGTACTTTGTAGAAAGAGGGAGACAGATTTCTAAGTTTGAGGCCAGCCTAGTGTACAGAGTGAGTTCCATGACAGTCACGGCTACACAGAGAAACCCTATCTTAAATAACAAAAAATTAAAAATTAAAAAGAAATTAAAGAGGTAGTCAGCTTATCTTATTGGTACTTTTAGAGAGGCAACTCAGCAGTTTGGTACATTAAGAGATTCAGCCCAGTATCTTGGTAAGTTAGGAGAGTCTGGCCAGTAGCTTGTTGCCTTCAGATAGTCAGTGCAGGAGTTTGTTGCCTAATGAAATACAGGCTATCATCTTAATTCCTTAATAGAGTCAGCGTAGTTTTTTACCTTAAGAGTGACAACGCTGTAGGTTGGTACCTTAATAGAGTCAGGCCAGCAAGATGGTACCTTTAGAATGTCAGTGTCAGGCTGTGGTGGCACATGCCCTTAATACTGGCACTTGGGAGGCAGAGGCCGGCAGTTTTCTTAGTTTGAGATCAGCCTTGTCTACAGAGTGGCAAGAAATCAGGTCTACCACAGGACAAGCTGAGCTACACAGAGAAACTCTGTTTCTAATCAAAAAAGTAAAAAAAAATTAAAAAAATGAAAGAGAAAGTCAGCTCATCATCTTGGTAACTTATGAGAGTCACGCCAGGAGCATGGTACCTTAAGAGAGTAAGCTCAGCATCTTGTAACTTTAAGAGTGTCAGGCCAGCAGTTTTGTACCTTAGGAAAGTCAGCACAGCAGGTTGGTACCTTGAGAGAATCAGCTCAGTAGTTTGGGACATTAAGAGATGCAGCTCAGCAATTGGTGAATTAATAGAGTGAATGTCATGTAGTTGTGAAACTTGCCTTTAATCCCAGCACTTGGGAGGCAGAGGCAGGCAGATTTGTGAGTTGGAGGCCATACTGGTCTACAGAGTAAGTTTTAGGACAGCCAGAACTACAGAGAGAAAATCAGTCTCAAAAACCAACAAAATAAAAATTAAAAAAAATTAAAGTCACCATCTTGGTATCTTTAGAGAGACAGCTCAGCAGCTTGGTGTCTTAAGATATTCAGCTCAGCAGTTTGGTACCTTAAGACAGTCAGTCCAGAATCTTGGTACCTTAAGAAAGTTAGCTCTGTAGCTTAGTTCCTTCACAGACTCAGTCCAGAAGATTGGTGCCTTCAGAGTCAGTGCATGGCAGTGGTGAACCATCCCTTAATATCAGCGTTTATGAGGCAGAAGAAGGAAGATTTCTGAGATCGAGATCAGATTTGTCTGCTGAGTGAGTTCCAGCTCAGCCAGGGTTAAACAGAGAAACCCTGTGTCAAAAATACAAAAACAACAAAAAAAAATATATATAAAAAAGAGTCACAGAGAGGGCACTGAGACTTCTGTTCCCGTCTGCACTGAAGAGCCAGGTACCCAGGTTCCCCCCAATATAACATCGCTCGGGACACGACCTGTTGGGGCTTCCATCTGGTCCCAAGAACGGGACAGCTCTGTGGCCGTCTGTGAGCCAGTTTTGCTTTAAGCCATCTCCTCTGCAGGGTGGCCAGCGCCACCCAGGGTGTGCAGGGTGCACTCCGCCATCTTTACTCCAGTGTCCGAGAGGTCTGAACTCCCAGGCTCGGAGACAGACAGGCATAATATTGTTTGGCTCTCGGGCGGCTTGTGTGTACTCTGCTCCCAGCAGCTACTGTGACCAGCGAGCCAGCTCTGCTGCGAGACTTCTGCCACGCAGAAGGACCCCCCGCACTGGGCGGCAGCCTACCAGCTTCCCTTCCGCGACTTCTGTTCCTGTCTGCACTGAAGAGACAGGTACCCAGGTTCCCCCCAATATAACATCGCTCGGGACACGACCTGTTGGGGCTTCCATCTGGTCCCAAGAACGGGACAGCTCTGTGGTCATCTGGGCTCCAGTTTTTCATTAAGCCATCTCCTCTGCATGGTGGCCTGCGCCACCCAGAGTGTGCAGGGTGCACTCCGCCATCTTTGCTCCAGTGTCCGAGAGGTCAGGACTCCCAGGCTCGGAGACAGACAGGAATAATACCGCTTGGGTCTCAGGTGGCTTATGTGTATGCTGCTCGCAGGAGCTGGGCAGGGCTCCAGTAACCTGCGCTCCAGCTCTGCTGTGGGACTTCTGCCTTGCAGAGTGACGCCCCCTTCCCCCAGCCCTGGGAGAGATCACACACCCCTGCACAGGGCAGGAGCCGACCAGCCTCCCTTTGGAGATCTCTGCTCCGGGAATCCATTAAGCTGAACCTTTGGATGTGCAGGGACTCTCCATTATAACATCACTTGGGGCAAGGCACATCAGGGCTCCAAAGTCACTCAGGAGTAGGGCAGGCCCCAGAAATTGGTGCCAGGGGAATCCTGGTAAGCCAGATTGGCCAGAAGTAGCTTTGCAGGCTCACAGGAGGTCCAACCAACAGCCAGTGACAGCAAGACCAACTAACATCAGAGGAAACCATATGGCAAAAGGCAAACGTAGGAACGTTACTAACAGAAATCAAAGTAATATGGCACCATCTGAACCCAACTCTCCAACAGCAGCAAGTCCTGGATACCCCACCCCACCCGAAAGACAAGATCTGGATTTAAAATCACTTCTCATGATGCTATTAGAGGATCACAAGAAGGACACAAATAAATCAAATAAAGAATTACAGGAGACCATGAATCAACGGTTAGAAGCCCTTACAAAGGAAACACAAAAATCGCTTAGAGAAATGCAGGAGAACATGGATCAAAAGATGGAGGCCCACAAGGAGACAACACAAAAATCGATTAAAGAAATGAATCAACGGGTAGATGCACTTTCAAAGGAATCACAAAAACTGCATAAAGAAATGCAGAAGAATATGGGTCAACAGACGGATGCCCATAGGGAGGCAACACAAAAAGTGCTTAAAGAAATGAATCAACGGATAGATGCCCTTACAAAGGAACCACGAGTTATGCTTAAAGAAATGCAGGAGACGATGGATCAACAGATGGAAACCCATGAGAAGGAAACACAAAAATTGCTCAGAGAAATGCAGGAGAACTTGGGTCAAGAGGCAGAAATCCTGAAAGAGTTAACTCAAAAATACCTTAAAGAAATACAGGAAAATACAAACAAACAAGCGAAGAATGTCGGCAAATCCATCCAAGATCTAAAAAAGGTAGTAGAAACAACTAAGAAATCACAAAGGGAGACAACTGTGGAGATAGAAAACCTTGGGAAGAAATCAGGAGTCATTAGATGCAAACATCAACAATAGAATACAAGAGATGGAAGAAAGAATCTCAGGTGCTGAAGATACCATAGAAAGCATCAACTCAACAGTCAAAGAAAATGCAAAATGCAAAAAACATGTAACCCAAAACATCCAGGAAATCCAGGACACAATGAGAAGACCAAACCTAAGGATTATAGGTATAGATGAGGGTGAAGACTTGCAACTTAAAGGAGCAGTAAACATCTTCAACGAAATTATGGAGGAAAACTTCCTTAACCTAAAGAGAGAGATGCTTATGAACGTAGAAGAAGCCTACAGAACTCCAAACAGACTGGACCAGAACAGAAATACCTCCCGCCACATAATAATCAAAACGCCAAATGTACTAAACAAAGAAAGAATATTAAAAGCAGTAAGAGAAAAGGGCCAAGTAACATACAAAGGAAGACCTATCCCAATCACTTCAGACTTCTCACCAGAGACCATGAAAGCCAGAAGATCCTGGGCAGATCTCATGCAGACACTAACAGAGCACAAATGCCAGCCTAGACTACTATACCCAGAAAAACTCTCAATCACCATAGATGGAGAGACCAAGATATTCCATGATAAAACCAAATATTCACAATATCTTTCCACAAATCCAGCCCTGCAAAGGATAATAGGCGGAAACCGCCAATACAGAGAGAGAAACAACACCGTGGAAAAAATGAGATAGTAACCTTCTTGCTTCAAACCCAAAAGTAGATAACCACTCAAACGTAAAGATAGCATCAAGAATGGCAGGTGGCAATAATCACTATGCCTTAATCTCTCTTAATATCAATGGTCTCAATTCCCCAATTAAAAGACATAGACTAGCAGACTGGATACGTAAACAGGACCCTGCATTTTGCTGCATGAAGGAAACGCACCTCAGTATCAAAGACAAACACTACCTCAGAGTAAAAGGCTGGAAAACAATTTTACAAGCAAATGGCCCCAAGAAACGAGCCGGAGTTGCCATCCTAATATCAGATAAAATTGATTTTCAACCAAAAGTCATCAAAAAAGACACAGAAGGACACTATATACTGAATACAGGAAAAATCCACCAAGAAGAACTCTCAATTCTGAATATCTATGCTCCGAATGCAAGGGCACCCTCATTTGTAAAAGAAACTTTACTAAAGCTCAAAGCACACATCGAACCTCAGACAATAATAGTGGGTGACTTCAACACTCCGCACTCTGAAATGGATCGTTCAGGAAAGCAGAAACTAAACAGGGACACACTGAATCTAATTGAAGCCTTGGACCAAATGGAACTAACAGATATATATATATAGAACATTTCATCCTAGAGCTAAAGAATACACCTTCTTCTCAGCACCTCATGGTACCTTCTCCAAAATCGACCATATAATTGGTTACAAATCAGACCTCAACAGATATAAGAAGATAGAACTAATCCCATGCCTACTATAAGATCACTATGGAATAAGGGTGGTCTTCAATGGCAACAAAAACAAAAGAAAACCCAAATACACATGGAGGCTTAATAATGCTCTACTCAATGATAACTCGGTCAAGGTGGAAATAAAGAAAGAAATCAAAGACTTTTTGAAATTTAATGAAAATGAAGGCACAACATACCCTAATTTATGGGACACAATGAAAGAAGTGCTAAGAGGAAAATTCATAGCCCTGAGTGCCACCAAAAGAAACGGGAGACAGCATACACTAAAAGCTTAATGGCACACCTGAAAGCCCTGGAACAAAAAGAATTAAATACACCAAGGAAGAGTAGAAGGCAAGAAATCATCAAACTCAGGGCTGAAATCAATCAAGTAGAAACAAATAAAACCATACAAAGAATCAACAAAACGAGGAGTTCGTTCTTTGAGAAAATCAACAAGATAGATAAGCCCTTAGCCAGACTAACCAGAGGGCACAGAGACAGTATCCAAATTAATAAAATCAGAAACGAAAAGGGAGAGATAACAACAGAAACCGAGGAAATTCAAAAAATCATCAGATCCTACTACAAAAACCTGTATTCAACACAACTAGAAAATCTCGAGGAAATGGACAATTTCCTTGACAGATATCAAATACCAAAATTAAATCAGGATCAAATAGACCATCTAAACCGCCCTATAACCCCTGAAGAAATAGAAATTGTCATTAGAAGTCTTCCAACCAAAAAAAGCACAGGTCCAGATGGTTTCAGTGCAGAATTCTATCAGACCTTCAAAGAAGACCTAACACCAATACTCTTCAAACTGTTTCACAAAATAGAAACAGAAGGAACACTACCCAACTCCTTCTATGAAGCCACAATTACACTAATAACAAAAGCACACAAAGATCCGACAAAGAAAGAGAATTTCAGGCCAATCTCTCTTATGAATATCGATGCAAAAATATTCAATAAAATTCTTGCCAACCGAATCCAAGAACACATTAAAACGATCATTCACTACGATCAAGTAGGCTTCATCCCAGGGATGCAGGGATGGTTCAATATAAGGAAATCCATCAATGTAATCCACTATATAAACAATCTCAAAGAAAAAAAACCACATGGTCATCTCATTAGATGCTGAGAAAGCATTTGACAAAATTCAGCATCCTTTCATGCTAAAGGTCTTGGAAAGATCAGGAATTCGAGGCCCATATCTAAACATAGTAAAAGCAATTTACAGCAAACTGGTAGCCAGCATCAATCTAAATGGAGAGAAATTTGAAGCAATCCAACTAAAATCAGGGACTAGACAAGGCTGCCCTCTCTCTCCATATCTTTTCAATATAGTACTTGAAGTTCTAGCTAGAGCAATTAGACAACAAAAAGAGGTCAAAGGGACACAAATTGGAAAGGAAGAATTCAATCTATCACTATTCGCAGACGATATGATAGTATACTTAAGCGACCCAAAGAACTCCACCAGAGAACTCTTACAGCTGATAAACGAACTCAACAAAGTAGCCGGATATAAAATCAACTCAAGCAAGTCAGTAGCCTTTCTATACTCAAAGGACAAGCAGGCTGAGAAAGAAGTAAGAGAAATGATACACTTCATGATAGCCACAAACCATATAAATATCTTGGCGTGACTCTAACCAAACAAGTGAAGGATCTGTATGACAAGAACTTCAAGTCTCTGAAGAAGGAAAATGAAGAAGACTTCAGAAGATGGAAAAGTCTGCAATGCTCATGGATTGGCAGAATTAATATAGTGAAAATGACCATCTTGCCAAAAGCAATATACAGACTCAATGCAATTCCCATCAAAATCCCAACTCAATACTTCATAGAGTTAGAAAGAGCAATTCAAAAATTCATCTGGAATAACAGAAAACCCAGAATAGCTAAAACTATTCTCAAGAGTAAAAGAACATCTGGGGGAATCAGTGTCCCGAACCTAAAGCTGTACAACAGAGCAATAGTGTTAAAAACCACATGGTGTTGGTACAGTAACAGGCATGTAGATCAATGGAACAGAATTGAAGACCCTTAAATGAATCCACACTCCTATGGTCACTTGATCTTTGACAAAGGAGCTAAAACCATCCAGTGGAAAAAAGATAGCCTTTTCAACAAATGGTGCTGGTTCAACTGGAGGTCAACATGCAGAAAAATGCAAATTGACGCATTCTTATCTCCTTGCACTAAGCTCAATTCCTAGTGGATCAAAGACCTCCACATAAAACCAGACACACTGAAACTAATAGAAAGGAAACTAGGGAAGAGCCTTGAACATATGGGCACAGGGGAGAATTTCCTGAACAGAACTCGAATAGCTTATGCTCTAAGATCAAGAATAGACAAATAGGACCTCATTAAATTACAAAGTTTCTGCAAGGCAAAAGACACTGTCAAAAAGACAAAGCGACAACCAACTAACTGCGAAATGATCTTTACCAACCCTACATCCGACAGAGGGCTAATGTCCAATATATACAAAGAACAAAAGAAGGTTAACACCAGAGAGGCAGGTAACCCTATTAAAAAATGGGGTACAGAGCTAAACAAAGAGTTCTCACCTGAAGAATATCTAATGGCTGAGAAACACCTAAAGAGATGTTCATCATCTTTAGTCATTAGGGAAATGCAAATCAAAACAACCGTGAGATTCCATCTCACACCAGTCAGAATGGCTAAGATCAAAAACACAGGAGACAGCAGTTGTTGGCAACGATGTGGAGAAAGAGGAACACTCCTCCACTGCTGGTCGGATATCAAGCTGGTAAAACCACTCTGGAAAGCAGTCTGGTGGTTCCTCAGAAAACTGGACGTGACACTCCCGGAGGATCCGGCTATACCACTCCTGGGCATATACCCAGAGGCTTTACCTGCACGCAATAAGGACACATGCTCCACTATGTTCATAGCAGCCTTATTTATAATAGCCAGAATCTGGAAAGAACCCAGATGTCCCTCAACGGAAGAATGGATTCAGAAGATGTGGTATATTTACACAATGGAATACTACTCTGCAATTAAAAACAATGAATTCATGAAATTCCTAGGCAAACAGTAGGAACTTGAAAATATCATCCTTAGTGAGGTAACACAATCACAAAAGAACACACATGGTATGCAGTCACTGATAAGGGGGTATTAACCCAGAATCTCAGAATACCCTAGACACAATTTGCATATCAATAGATTTCTAAAAAGATGGAAGGAGAGACCCCTGGTCCTGGAAAGACTGGATGTAGGGGAACGTCAGGACAGAGAAGCGAGAGGGGGGTGAATGGGGAAAAGAGGGAGGGAAGAGGGCTTATGGGACTTTCGAGGAGGGAGGAAACGGGAAAGGGGTAATGATTTTGAATGTATATAAAAAAAAACTTAGAAAATAAAATTTAAAAAAAAAAAGAGTCACAGAGATGGCACCGAGCCAATGTGGCTGGCCATTGCAGTCGTCCAAAGGTCTGAGATTCGATCACAGGACAGCCTGGCCTCGACCAATTAAGTTTATCGCCACCCTCTGACTCCTGAGATGCGGGAGGAGTTGGTGACAGAGCAGTCTTTGTGCATCTGCTCCCCTCTCTGAATTTGTAACCCTGAGCTGGGGGTCTTGGGCTTTGAAGCACCCCGGGACCCCTCTGGGCAGAGGAGGGAGCACCACGTGGGCTGGCTTTGTTCTTGAGTTTAGGGAAACTGAGTTTTGTGCTCTGGGTAGCATCTGGAGAGCCTTGGTGGAAGATCTTCCTGGGGAACTCGGAAGCACTTTTCTGGGACAGATCGCTGCGGAAGCAAAGAGATTTTAGGGAGGTGCAGGTGTGAGGTGGTTTGAACCATATCATGGAGAAAGAATGTCCTGCCCTGTGGATGGCTGCTTCGGCTCCCCAAACTCAACCAGTAAGAACTTTTACTATTACAGATGTTTCAAACAGACAGGCCGACCAACACACAAAAGCATCAAAACCCCTGCATTTGTGAGTGTGCGTTGGCAAGTTCTCACAAAACCTCAGGGCCATTCTTCCTGCTCTTCATTTTCTTGTTCTGTTTTGTTTTTCAGGGCATGTTCTCTGTGCGTAGCTCTTGCTGTCCGGGAACACACTCTGTAGAGCAAGCTGGCCTCAGACTCACAGAGGAGATTCCACTGCCCTCTACCTCCCAAGTGTTGGAACTAAAGGCGTGGACCCCACTGCCTGCGGCCCATGTGCATTTTCATTGCTCTAGACTCTAGATTTCTGAACCAGCAGAGATGTGAAATTATGGTTATGATTATTATTACAGCACTGATTAGAGATACCAAAGTCTCACAACAGCAAGAATAGTTACTCTGCCACAGAATCATGTATTCCCTGGAATAGTAAAGGAACAATTAAACTTAGGTCTTTTTAAAAGAAATAATTTGATATAACAAGGTCTATAGTAATACAAAATGTGCCTAAATCGAGGAAGCCCTATTTTAAATTAGGTCAGACGCTATTTCTTTTGAGAAACGTCTTCATTTGGGTGTTTCGGTATCCTTGTACTTCTTGTTATTCATACTGAAGTGGTAGATATCATAGATCCTATTCCCCACAATGAATATTATGTTCAAATACAGTACATTTTTTTTGCTGACTTTTAAATCATATGTAGGAAAAGTTAAGCTCCCTCTAGAGTCTAGAATGTAAAAGGAATGACCTAATACCCCAAACAAAAGAAAGTGTGTTCCCTCTCCATTTACCATTTTTCATAATGACACAATATATGAAGGTTTATTCAGTGAACCAGGCATGGAGCTATGAAATCAGCATAGCCATTCCTATGTGTAGAAATTCGTAGCTGATTTAATTTCTGTGAGGCTTTAGGACCCTGCCTCATCTTTGATTTTGTTATTTATCTGTTGTTGTTGTTGTTGTTGTTGTTGATTTTTCCCAAAATAAGTGTTTTACACCCAAAGACCTCCATCCTTCATTTGCAGGATGCTCAGATTACAGGTCTATGCTAACAAATCACGCAGTGTAGAACTATTTTTATACTTAATTTTATGTTTTAACCTTGTGTGTATGTGTATGTTGGTGTATGTGTGTGTGTTTGTGTGTGTATGTGTGTGTGTTTGTTTGCACAAAGCATTTGTGTGTAGTGCATTATGAGAAGCACAGTGTACATGTTTTTGTTTGTTTTTTCAAGACCGGGTTTCTCTGTGTGGCCCTGGCTGTCCTGGAACTCACTCTGTAGACCAGTCTGGCGTTGAAATCAGAAATCCTCCTGCCTCTGAATTCCAAGTGCTGGGATTAAATGCATGCTCCTCCACTGACAAGCCACAGTGTGCAACTTACTCAGCAGACAGAATTTTAACCTTGTCTGAGTTGAGGGTTCTCTCTGCTGTTGTACTGCATTCACAGGCGAAAGCTCTAATATCTCTCTGCCTATACAAATATAGGAATGACACATGGACTCCAGGCCCTGGTACACTCTGTGCTTTCCAAGGAGTGGAACAAAAGTTGTCAGGCTCACAGGGGTGGTAATGTCCATCTAGTGACACACCTCCAAGATCCTAGGTATATAATAGAAATTCTTGCCCTAATTCAGATTTTCAACTATAATCGCAATTGTTAAACCAAATGAAATCTGTCTCCTATTTCTCATAGATGGATGTCGGTGTTTGATTATATTCCTTAACGTGAATGAAATAGTACAATATACAAAAGTCCTTTCAAGATAATTTCACATGAATCTACATAGAGTAATTAATGTGTTCTATCTCTCTTTATATGTATATATATATATATATATATATATATATACATAAATTTATATGTGTGGTTATGGTTAAATCTCTCCCTTATTTGCACCAATTGATGGCACAAGAGAATTTACATACTAATAAAGTGTAAACTTACCACATGACAAATGGGCACTTGAGTTGCTCTGGATAAGCAGGAGAACATAAGAAAATTGTTGGAGGAAAAAGGAAGTATGAAGGTGTCGATAGGGTAGGAACAGGAAGAGTTGCTCTGTGAAATTGAATCTTGATTGGACAGGGGGGCAGGACCTCATAACAGAAAATCTAGAGATGCTCAGGGGAGGGGATGAGCTCCAGCCATCCTAGGGGGCCAGTGAGACCTGCTTATTTTGCTGTATGTCTAGGTGCCGGTCATCATGCGTCCACTTGAATGTCTTCAGAGAGCTGTGAGCTGCACGTGTGGCTAACCTGTCACAGGTAGGTAGATGGGTATGTACTAGGGCACTGAAAAGAGGATCTAAATGTGAGAGAGACTTGGGGATTTTGAGGAAGGAAGGAGAGCCTAGTGTCCCTCTCCCCCTACTCCCGCACTTCCCCCATACCACTCCTAGTGCTGGTTGGTTGTTAGTGAAGGGTTGGCGTGGGCTGAGGATTGGATGGAGGGGTAGGAAGGAGAGAGAGATGGTGAGGGATCTGTAATTAGCTCATAGAGGATGTCTGGTTCCCTGGTGGCCTAGCGATGGTGATGCTTCCTTAGTAGGTGCTTAGAATTGGGGTTCCTGAGGCCAAGGCCTGGTAAACAAGTGGGCAGGATGAGAGGTTGTATTGGAATATTCATTCCTTCTTTCGATATGTCCTTGTCCTCAGCTCAGGGTGCTAGGATGCTTGCAGCCGAAATTGTGGAAGTGGGTGGCCTGCCCACCTGAGCCTCTGAAAAGGATGGATGACTGGATGACTTTGTGGGGCAGCATTCTCCAGAACTCCTATTGAGGGGGACCTGAGAGACCAACCTGTGTGGCCAGGTATGGAGACCAGGGTTTTCTTTCGTTCTCCCTAATTTTCATCTCCCATGGGAACTGGGCCTCATGCCAGGGAAACTGAAGGCATCCCAGGCACACAGGACAGCCCACCCAATGCACTGTGTCTACTGCTGGGCCTCATGCTGCCAGGTAGAAAGCACTTGGTACAGTGGCCCTGGTGTCCCAAGGAGGGGGTAGATTGCCCACATCTGCCCCTTGTTCCCTCTGTTCAACTTCCCCTGTGTCCAGAGCTCTCTGACTCCACCAGCAGGGAGGTTCAGTTTCATTACCACTCTGATGGCCCAGGGTCATACTGGGAGGGACTTCTTGGCTGGCCGCCTTGACTTAGAATCTTGAGAGAGTGTGCCCAGGGACCCTGGAGTCTGCACCCCCAAGAAGAGAACTGAGACCTGGCTGTCAGCTTTAGAGGACACCCTTGTGGGCAGGGCCAGTCCAGCCTCCTCTGGTTCTCTGGGCCAGCTCCATTCCCAGTGTCCTGGCTGTGCACCAAGTGGGCGAAGTCAGCACCTGGTGCTCAAGTCCAGGTGTTTGTTTCTGAGGTCCGGCCCCCATGGTCGAAATTGGCACTGGGTAAAGGTAGGACTGCCTGAGGGTCCAGTGAAAGTACCAGTTCACCCGCCTTAGGGCTAGCCGGCCTCACCGCTGGCCCTTCAGTGGCTGGCAGGAGCCCTGGATTTGATAACAGCCTGTGATCAGTGAGCCTTCATCTCTGCCTTGCACACTCCACATGCTTGGTCTCTTATGCACCCTCACAAATACCATACACACACACACACACAAACACACACACATACACGCATAGCCCCCATTCCCCCAGCCAGCAACATACAAAAACATTCCTTAAGCATCCCCAGTAGCCCGTTACACATCCCATCTTTGTTCACTGGGAAACATTAGCGCTTAGCTGCCATGTTGGCTGCTGGTTGGTGCAGGTTAGCGTTTTTTTTTTTTTTTTTTTTTGTGCCTCTGGAAGGGCAGAGGGAGAGCACCCATGCAGACAGTCAGTTGGCATTGTTGGTGCTTATCTCTGGGTTTCCCTTCCTTCTTTCGGAAAAGGCTCTCTCCTTCAGCCATGCTGCAGATCGGGATCAGGGTTCCAAGCCTGTCCGGAAAACACCCAAGAGCCCAGAAACCTTCAATGGTCTGGGAGGTTCCACCATAATCTGTAGCAGGCAAACTCACAGTGTGCCCCAAGTTGGTGAGGAGCCTAGGCAGCGTCTAGGCAGTGTCCTGGCTCGCTGTGAACCTGAGTAGAAACAGTCAGAGTATGTTGCATTCCTGAGGATGTCCAAACAGGCCAGGCTTCCACAGTACCATCCTGGCCGGGCCCTTTGAAAGCTACCTTACTGGCATGCTCGATTCCCAGGCAGTTAGCTTACACGAGCCTTTTCCGGAAAACCCGCCCTTACCTAACATCCAGGAAGACGATCCAGGATGAAGGCTGCAATAACATGGCCTTCCATGCCATGCCCAGGGATTTCTGGAATAGAGATGGTTCTGGAATTATCTGATGCACAGCCTAGGATCCTAGAAGACAGGGAGACCAGAGTATCTTTCAGGCTCTGGCTTTGCTTCTGGCCCTGCGTCTCTCTGTCTTTTTATGAGTGTGTGTGTGTGTGTGCGTGTGTGTGTGTGTGTGTGTGTGTGTGTGAATGTGTGTGTGTGTGTGTGTGTGCCCGTGTGCACACCTATGTGTCTCTGCACCTATTCATTGTGTGTACCCTGTTCAGTTATCTACATCCCAGGGAGACTTGAAGTGGGTCCAGTTTGGGCCCAGGTTATAGCAGTCATTATGGTGTTGAACGCATTATTGTCTGAAAAGGACAAGTGTGCATGTGGGGGAAATCATTAAGGCTGTTCGTAACCAGAGGCCATAGCTCCAGTTGGGACAAATTATAGAAAGGTCTAATAGGGACGGCAGAGTATTTGTTCACGGTGGCACTACTGTTTTGTTGGAAGAGACAATTGCTTATCAATCATATGGAGGGTGGCGGGACAGGTCATTCTTTGGGATTGCAGGCCTTGCTCCTCTGAGAAGCCAGAGCAGGTCTGTCTGGAAAGAGAAAGCTCTCCTGGTTGTATCAGAGAAGAAGCCTCCACGAAAGTTAGCAGGGAATGGGAATAGGTAAGCAAGAGCAGGCTTGCCTCGTGGAGGCTGTTCGAGAGGTCTTCTTCCACCAGCTGTGACTTAGGATTTCAGCAGTGCAGGGATGATCCTCTGGAGAGTCTCAGTGTCCATGACAGAAGGGGTTGTTGGTGGAGAGTGAAAAGTATTTCCCACATGGCCAAGGAATACATCATCTGGTATCCTGAGAGGCCTACCTGCCCTGGAAATTGTCCCTGCAACTGTATATATTGGCGAGCCAGAGGCAGATCTTACTAGGAGTTGCTTAGGTACGTAGGTAGGTACGTAGTTTGGTGGATATGTAGGTGGCCAGCCAGTTGTTATGACCCAGTGGTAGTGATCCCATGGAGAATATGTTTGATAGCACCTTGTGATTTTCCAGTGGGGCCCCCAGAAAACCTTGGTGTGAAGTAAGCTAGGAAGAGGTAGGTGGTCAGGGGAAGGGATGAGCTGCAGGCATCCTGGGGGGACAAGTGAGAATTGTACATTTTGCTTTGTGTCTAGGTGCCCGGCGTCATGGGTCCACCTGAATGTCTTCAGAGAACTGTGGGCTGCACGTGTGGCTAGCCCTGGCACAGGTAGGTACGTCAGTGTGTACGGGATCACAGAAAGAAGGATCCAGATGTGAGAGTGACTTGGGGACTTTGGAGGAAGAAAGGAGAGGCTAGTGTCCCTCCAACCTGTGTGGCCAGGTAAGGAGACCAGTATTTTCTTTCATTATCCCTAATTTTCATCTCCCATGGGACTTGGGGCTCAGGCCAGGGAAACTGAAGGTGTTAGAATACTGATTTTATATGTTATGTTTGCTAGATAATATCACGTATTTTTATGACAACCTGGGTTTTCTTAATATAACTTATTAATGTTGTGCTTGTGACAAAGTTTTCCTTTCCTTGTTCATGCTATCATGAAGAAGGACATCATCACTTGGAAATAATGGAAATCTTATGCTTCTTCCCTTTTTCATAATAGGACAAGACAATCATTTCCAGTTTGTCACTTGTGGGTTGAATTGATGCCATCCAACCATGCTGCATGACTTTTGGATAGTGGGAATCTTACAGAAGTTGAGAAGCACAATCATACCAAGTAAGGGCAACCATGCATAGTCACTTGGGCTCATACACAGAACACTGGTGTTCCTGCCAGGAAGATCCACTATAAGTTGAGCTCTCCCCTTTGTTAGTGGTGACATTTTACCTTAGAAGGTTCAAAGGTTCACCAATGTTTTAAGAATTTGTTAATTTATTGCACTGCACAGAGAATTTCATTTTTCATTATACAGTCAACCTAGCTAATTACACACACACACACACACACACACACACACACACTTCTTTTTGTGGTTGGGGTAGGGTGGTTGTTTGTTTGTTTGTTCAAGAAAGAGTTTCTCTGACTGTCTGTAGACCAGGCTGGCCCCTCAGACTTAGAGATACCCCAGCCTCTTCCTCAGGAGCGCTGGAATTAAAGGCGTATGCTACTGGATAACAATTTCCTTTTTGTATGAACTTGGTGCTTCAAGCTTACTTTTCATTTCATATTGGGAAGAAATGAGTAAATAAAACCCAAAATAATGAACCGGAAAAACTAAGTATAACTTGGGGTTGGAGAGACGTGCACTCATTGCTCTTACAGACTTCCTGGGTTTAGTTCCCAAAACCCCCGCATGGTAGCACGTCCACTTCCAGTAAAGGTAATACAAGCTTCTGAAATCTTCAGTCATCAGGAACACACATAAAATAAATATCATGTTGTGGTTTAGTATAAGTTAAAAATGAATTCAAAAAATTTAAGTAGAATACAAATGTGAAGTTATTAATTTTTATTTTACGTTTTCTGAGACGCAGTGTCACTGTGGACTTCTTACTGCTTTCAAACTTACAAGGACTTTTTGGCCTCACCTTTTACCCCAAGAGTACTGTGATTACAAGATTATGAGCATGAGCCATCATGGCCTGCTCTCTGAGTTATACATTCAATAGAGAAATTTGCATCACAGATATCTTGTTATAAAGAGGAAGTACATCACTTAAATACTGTCCTTGGCATAATGGTAAACGTACAAGTGATTCTCTACTTCAGAATGTCAATAATGAATTAAATCTAGCTCAATGCTGTTTAATAAGTAAAACTATTTCTGTATGTAAATATGGATATATACAGTTTCTGTTTTCACTTCTTTTTGTAAGTATCTATCTATGTGTGCATTTTTATGTGCATGCACACGTGTACACAAATGAATGGGTCCAAAGATGATTCTTCCTCAATTACTCTCCACCTTATTTTTTTGAGACAGATTCTATCTCTGATATATCCTAGAATCTATCCAGAATCTATCCTAGAGCTCACAAATTTTCGAGGTTGGCCAATAATATTCAGGTATCTACCAAGACCCTAGTGCAGTGCAAGGATTAAGGATGCAGATCTTCATATCTGGCTTTTTCATGTTGGTATTGGAATATAAACTTAGGTCCTCAGGCTCACACATGGCAAACACTTTAACAACAGAGCCCCTATATAAGTTTTCTTTTTAAAAGACATTTTAAAGTCAGTAAGAACAAAGGGTTGAATATGAAACTTTGGAGAAACATTTGCCAGGCATATACAAGGCCCTGGGTTTTTTTCCAGCATTGCCAACAAACAAACGAACAAATTAATAATTAAATGAGAACAAAACCAGCACATTCTTAAAGAGTTATTTGCACTGTTGACAGTTTTGACACTTACATGGATCTTCAGTGATAAATTTGAGACCACAGATTATTGTCCATTTTTTGGGAAAGAAATGTGTTATAGTACTGTGATTTCACAGTAAATTATGTCTATAGGAAGCCTGCTTACTCTAGGATATAAAACAATAGTAATTAGAAACTTTGACTTTCTTTTTAATGGCATAAGACTCAGAATTATAATCCTTTTTATTATAAATAAAAATATATTTTATATATATGTGTTTTTACTTCTGTTCCATTATATTTTACATGTCTTCATTGTTGTCTACCAGCCTGAACACCGGAGCTTTATAACAACACTTGATATCAAGTAAGTAAAGAAGCATTCTGTTTTATACTCTTTATTCATTAATTATTGTGGGGAATTGGGGCTCTTTGTTTTCCATAGCTAGATGAATGGTGAAAAATTCATGAATTAGTCATAAAATATTGGGCTGGTGCTGTGATTCATTTGGGTTCCATCTCAGCCATGCAGGAATTGTATATGATGGCAGAGACCTCTAATCCCAACATTTGGGAGCTGGAGGCAGGAGGATCTGGAGCTTAAGGTTTAATTGTGAGTTGAGGGGGCATTCGCATTCTAATTCTAATTTAAATGGCATTCACATTCTAGGTCAAAGCAAACAAATAAAACAAAAATTTAAAAATTAAAATATTCACAGTAATCTGAGGGACAGGAAGTGACACCCTCTAGGACTGCATTTCTTGCACAGGACTGTGATATTGAGACCCTTAACCCAATAAGGGTTACAGTTATTGTATGAGCCTAGGAAGCAGAGTATCTTTAGACTTCCTCTGTGGTTAGACTTTCAGCTCTAAGGCAGGCTTGGAAATTGTAATATCTCAGCCTTTGGAAGCAGCCAGTTTTCTAGGTCTTATATATACAAAGGAAGTAGGGGGTTTCTTAGCTATGAACACAAAGCGGCATTAAATCTCTTCACTGAAGACTGGGAACAGTTCTTCTGCCTCAAGTCTATTACAGCTCCTGTTGCTGCTCTTCTTCTGCCCTTCTTTGTGCCATAGTCACTCTTGACCTGTTCAGCTATTGTTCTTTTCAGCTTTCATAGTTCTTTCTGCTGATAGCTCAGTGGCCACTGCTGCTCTGCTGCGTCTTCTGTTCCTCTCCTTCCTCTGATGACTTATTCCTGAGTTACCATCTTAGCTCATATTCTGAAGAGGACGCAATAAATTTTCACTTGAGGGGGATGGAGAAATGGATTAGCAACACTTGTTGCTCCAGTAAATGATCTATACTTGGTTCCCAGAACCTATTTAATGGCTTACAACTATTTGTAACTCAAATTTCAGGAGATACAACATATTTTTCTGACATCCACAGGTATCAAACATGACCATGGTATACATATACACATTTGGGCAAAACATTTATGTAAAATAAAAGTAATGATATATACAGATATAGATATATTTAAAGGCATTCTTAAGAGAAATCTTTTGTTGGGACTGGTGATACAAACCAGGAAAGGAAAGGCAGAAACAGGTAAATGTCTTCCTACAGACACATTGAGCCCAACTACTCTGCCTTGTAGAAGCAGTAACAGTCATTAAGGCTTATGTTGTAGGCCAATCACAGCCTTGCCACTACCTACCAATCACATTCACTAAGGAGTATGATTAGACAAATCACAATGCTGACTCTTAGGACCAATAATAGTCATTTAACTTTATATTTTAGACCAATCACAATCTGGCTCTTAACATCAACCACAGGCACTTAAACTTGTGTTCTGACCAATCACAGTCTTGCCTTTTAGAACCAATCAGAGTGAGTAAGTCTTATGTTCTAAACCAATCTCATTCTATAATTGCCAGGATACAATATACATAAGACCTTTTTACTTCAAGTGGATGGTAAGGTAAGGTTGAATAAGTTGGAGCTCTGTTGTAAGGGCAAAATCCTGTGGTATTTCCTGTTTAATCTAGTCCCAATCATTGAAATAGGAATGATGAACTCACCAACAGTAAATTGTAGATGTGATAATTTTATATTTCATTTGTATCAGTTGTTAGTATAAGGTTATATAGTTAACTATCTGAGATGTTTAAGTTTAGCTGTCTAACTTGATCTTCATGAAATAGCATTCCTTTTCTTGAGTAATAATATTTATACCACAGTTTACAATCTCTGGTACCCTCATGCTTTCAATTGGCATAAAGGACCAGACTAGTTGTATTTTTAAATACAGACAAGTTTTATCATGAGGGTTATATAGCACTAAAGAAACCATGAAGGATGATGAATATTAGCTGATAAATTATAGGTCATGGGTTTAAAAAATGATAGGTTATAAATAATAGATGACAAAGTATAGATTGTACAATATAAAGAATTAGATAATAGATGATAAATTGAAGAGTAGAGGTATAAGAGAAAGAAGAAAGATGAACATTAGATATATGATAGAGGAGAGATATGGGATAAAAGGTAAAGAAATTTGAGGATAGTTATATAATATGTAGAGGGTAGAAAAGAGAGTAAAGGAATATGTGTATATATATGATCTAGGTGAAAGATGCTAAATGTATGGAGATAGGGGACATAGATCATAGATGCACAATGGATAGAGGATAGGAAATATATAGAATATAGACATAGGAAAACTAGAAGATGATAGATTGATGGAAGACAGACAAAATAGATACACTCTAGCTTCTAGAGGATACATGATAGATAAATAAGAGATAGACAAAGGACAAGTAAAAGAAAGAGGGTAATTATATGAAAGGGATACTCCCGGAGAGCTAGAAGTTAAGAATAGATGGAAGAAAGATAAGTGGTAGCCAGAGGATAAGTGATACATGGATTGTAGACAGACAAGGGACAACTAGAGTATAGATGGTAGATACATGGCAGAGAGACACAGGTTGTTTAGGAGACAGATGATGGATATATAGAAGACAGACACAGGATAGCTAGTGGATATATGAAATATAGATGGAAGACAGACACAGGATATCTAGAATATTGATGATCGATGTAAGACATTCAGGGGATAGCTCGAGGATTGTAGACAGACAGACAGACAGACAGGTGGTAGATGAGAGATAGATAAATGATAGATGTGAGGTAGATAGATGATATATGAATAGATAGATAGATAGATAGATAGATAGATAGATAGATAGATAGATAGATAGATAGATAGATAGAGAGACAGAGAGAGAGAGAGAGAGAGAGAGAGAGAGAGAGAGAGAGAGAGAGAGAGAGACAGACAGACAGACAGACAGACAGACAGACATATAAATAAAAATACTCTGTAGCTAGTAGAAACATGATCCATGGATGTTATAGAGACACAGAATACCTGGAGCATAGATATTAAGTGTATGGCTAGAAGCCAGAAAGAGTGTAGTCAGAGGAGAGGTGATAGATTATAGGGATTCATGGTAGCTACAGCATAAGTGCTATATAAATGGTATAGAGATACAGAATAGCGAGAAGATAGATAGATGGTGTATAGATGGATGGGCACAGGAGAATTAGATGATAGATCAATTAAAGATAGATAGATAGATAGATAGATAGATAGATAGATAGATAGATAGATAGATAGATAGATAGATGATAGATAGATAGATAGATAGATAGATAGATAGATAGATAGATAGATAGATAGATAGATAGATAGATAGATAGATAGATATCACAGAGATTCAGGGTAGTTAGAAGATAAAGGATGTATCAATGGTAAAGCGACACAGGCTAGCTAGAGGATAGATGACAGATAGATGGGAGAGGCACAGGATAGCTAGAGGTTAGATGAGAGAGATGTTAGACAGGGACACGAAAGCGAGAGGATTGATGATAGATAGGTAGGTACATAGGTTGGTACGTAGATAGAAATATAGAAATATAGATAGACAGACAGACAGACAGACAGACAGACAGACAGACAGACAGACAGACAGACAGAGAGACAGATAGCATTCAGGGGAATTCGAAGATAGATGAATCATGGATGGTATAGATACATAGGTTAGTTAGACTATGGATGATAGATAAATATCACAGAAATTCAGGATAGTTAGACGATAAGTGATGCATTCATGGTAAAGTGACACAGGCTAGCTAGAGGAAAGATGACAGATAGATGGGAGAGACACAGGATTGCTAGAAGATAGATGATAGAGAGATGTAAGACAGACAGGAAAGTGAGAGGATTGATGATAGATAGGTACATAGGTTGGTATACAGAAAAAGAAAGAAAGAAAGAAAGAAAGAGAGAGAGAGAGAGAGAGAGAGAGAGAGAGAGAGAGAGAGAGAGAGAGAGAGAGAGAGAGAGAGAGAAAGAAAGAAAGAAAGAAAGAAAAGAAAGAAAGGAAAGAAAGAAAGATAGATGATAGACAGACAGATAGATAAACAGGATGCAGGTTAAGTAGAAGATAAATGATTCATGGATGGTATAGATACACAGAATAGCTAGCTGATAGATGGTAGATAGACATCAGAGAGATTCAGGGTAGCTAGATGATAAGTGATGCATGGATGGTAAAGAGACACAGGCTAGCTAGAGGATAGATGAAAAATAGATGGGAGAGGAATAGGATAGCTAGAGGATAGATGAGAAGGAGATGTAAGACAGAGACAGGAAAGCGAGAGGATTGATAACAGGTAGATACATAGGTTGGTAGGTAGATAAGTAAATAGATGATAGATGATAGATAGATAGATAGATAGATAGATAGATAGATAGATAGATAGATAGATAGATAGATAGATAGATAGATAGATGATAGATAGATAGATAGATAGATAGATAGATAGATAGATAGATAGATAGATAGATAGATAGATGATAGATAGATAGAAAGATAGATAGGCAGAAAGACAGACAGATTATAGTCAGACAGACAAATAGATAACTAATATGCTAATTTTTGCAGGCACAACCTGTTAAGATTCAAACATGTTATAGTTATTGACTCAGATGATGACAATACTATAAAATACCGCAGGTAAGTATCAGGGCTGTAAGTAATGTAGAGCTGAAACATTTTTTTTTTTTTTTGCTAAATAAAGCCAAAATAAGAAATATTAGCTAAGAATTTTAATGAATCTAAAAATGACCAATATGTTGTTCTTAAACTACCTTATCATTTAATATAATTTATAGGTTCCCAGCAATATAAACACAGATGAATGACTTTTTAATTTTAATTTTTAAAATACTCAAATTATGTTTAAAACTACAGACTTTCCTTGCTTATCTGCCTATCTCTCTCACTTTTTTTATTTTCTAAGTTTTTTTTTATTTACATTCCAAATGATTTGCCTTTTCCAGTCTCCTATTACCCAGAAAGTCACAAAAGGCCCCTTCTCTCCTTCTGTTCGCCATTAAACCCCCTCTCGCTTCTCTGTCCTGGTATTCCCCTTCATCCAGTCTTTCCAGGACCAGGGGGCTCTCCTTTCATCTTCTTGGAAATCCATTGATATGGGTGTTGCATCTTGGGTATTCTGGGATTCTGGGTTAATATCCCCTTATCAGTGATTGCATACCATGTGTGTTATTTTGTGATTGGGTTACCACACCAAGGATGATATTTTCCAGTTCTAAGCTTTTGCCTAAGACTTTCGTGAATTCAATGTTTTTAATTGCAGAGTAGTATTCCATTGTGTAAATATACCACATCTTCTGAATCGATTCCTCTCTTGAGGGACATCAGGGTTCTTTCCAGCTTCTGCCTATTATAAATGAGACTGCTATGAACATAGTGGAGCATGTGTCCTTATTGCATGCAGGGGAAGCCTTTGGGTATATGTCCAGAAGTGGTATAGCTGGATCCTCCGGGAGTGTCTTGCTCAGGTTTCTGAGGAACCATCAGACTGATTTCCAGAGTGGTTGTACCAGCAAGCAATCCCACCAGCAGTGGAGGAGTGTTCCTCCTTCTTCACATCCTCGCCAACATCTGCTCTCTCCTGTGTTTTTGATCTTAGCCATTCTGAATGGTGTGAGATTGAATCTCAGGGTTGTTTTGATTTGCATTTCTCTTATGACTAAGGATGTTGAACATCTCTTTAGGTGCTTCTCAGCTATTAGGTACTCTTCAGATGAGAACTCTTTGTTTAGCTCTCTACCCCAATTTTAATTGGATTACATGGCTCTCTGGAGTCTAACTTCTTGAGTTCTTTGTATATATTGGATATTAGCCCTCTGTCGGATGTAGGGTTGGTAAAGATCATTTCCCAGTTTGTTGGTTGCTGCATTGTCCTTTTGACAGTGTCCTTTACCTGACAGAAACTTTGTAATTTCATGAGGTCACATTTGTCAATTCTTGCTCTTAGAGCATAAACTATTGGAGTTCTGTTCAGGAAATTCTCCCGTGTGCCCATATGTTCAAGGCTCTTCCCTAGTTTCCTTTCTATTAGTTTCAGTGTGTCAGGTTTTATGTGGAGGTCCTTGGTCCACTTGGAATTGAGCTTAGTGCAAGGAGATAAGAA
Organism: Tokudaia muenninki; assembly: GCA_036184385.1. Lineage (NCBI taxonomy): Eukaryota > Metazoa > Chordata > Mammalia > Rodentia > Muridae > Tokudaia > Tokudaia muenninki. The sequence continues at coordinate 31,081 of BTHS01001300.1, read as the reverse complement.
TGGACCAATTGGCATTCTTCTGCATGTTGACCTCCAGTTGAACCAGCAACATTTGTTGAAAAGGCCATCTTTTTTCCACTGGATGGTTTTAACTCCTTTGTCAAAGATCAAGTGACCATAGGAGTGTGGATTCATTTCTGGGCCTTCAATTCTGTTCCATTTATCTACATGCCTGTCACTGTACCAATACCATGCAGTTTTTAACACTATTGCTCTGTAGTACAGCTTGAGGTCCAAGATACTGATTCCCCAGAAGATCTTTTACTCTTGAGAATAGTTTTAGCTATCTTGGGTTTTCTGTCATTCCAGATGAATTTTTGAATTGCTCTTTCTAATTCTTTGAAGAACTGCTTTGGGATTTTGATTGGGATAGCATTGAATCTGTATATTGCTTTTGGCAAGATTTTCATTTTTATAATATTAATCGTGGTAATCTATGAGCACGGAAGATTTTTCCATCTTCTGAGGTCTTCTTCAATTTCTTTCTTCAGAGAATTGAAGATACAGATCTTTCACTTGTTTGGTTAGAGTCACACCAAGATACTTTATATGGTTTGTGGCTATGGTGAAGGGTATCATTTCTCTTACTTGTTTCTCAGCCTGATTATCCTTTGAGTATAGGAAGGCTACTGACTTGCTTGAGTTGGGTTTATATCCGGCCACTTTGCTGAAGTTGTTTATCAGCTGTAGGAGTTCTCTCTGGTGGAGTTCTTTGGGTCGCTTACGTATACTACCATATCATCTGCAATTAGTGATAGTTTGAATTCTTCCTTTCCAATTTTTATCCCTTTGACATCCTTTGGTTTTCTAATTGCTCTAGCTAGAACTTCAAGTACCATATTGAAAAGATATGGGGAGAGAGAGGGCAGCCTTTTTTAGTCCCAGATTTTAGTGGATTGCTTCAATTTTCTCTCCATTTAGATTGATGTTGGCTACCGGTTTGTTGTAAATTGCTTTTACTATGTGTAGATATGGACCTTGAATTCCTGATCTTTCCAAGAACTTTAAAATAAAAGGATGCTGAATTTTGTCATATGCTTTCTATGCATCTAATAAAATGACCATGTGGTTTTTTTCTTTGAGATTGTTTATGTAGTGAATTACATTGACGGACTTCCTTATATTGAACCATCCCAGAATCCCTGGGATGAAGCCTATTCGATCGTGGTGAATTATAGTTTTGATTATCTATCTATCTATCATCTCTCTCTCTCTCTCCATCTATCATCTATCTATCTATCTATCTATCTATCTATCTATCTATCTATCTATCTATCTATCTATCTATCTATCTATCATCTATCTATCATCTATCTATCTATCTATCTATCTATCTATCTATCTATCTATCTATCTAATCTATCGATCATTTGCCTACCATCTGTATGTGTGTTTGCGTATACCACCAATAACACTTCTAGCTTCCAGATCTGTGTATTTTAGTGTATGTAAGGAATCATTTAACTACTGTCTGTTGCATCATTTCCTAGATACATCTAATAATGATCCTAGAAAAAATGACAGAAAAGAGCATATAATATACATATGTGATTACGAGCCCAATTCTTGGAACCCACATGGCAGAAAGAGAGGCCTGATTCCTGAAAGTATTCCTCTGTCCACCACACCGGTGACATACATTAATGGACACACCCATACACTCTAAATGAATGAATGAATAAATAAATGAATACATAGTTTTAAAAATATGACTGTTGAAAGCAGACATGATAGCTTTTGTTCATGGAGCAAGGAGAATCAGTAGCTCAGAATTATCCTCTGTGACATAACTTGGGATATAAATGCCAAACCTGTTTTAACAAGTGGAGATGAACATTGTTGGTGAATTTAAGGGAAAGCACAGTTGCCGCGATGTTTCATAGTCAAAGTCAGCACCATTCACTATTCTTTGATATAATATTGGTTAAAAGACCTTTCGTAATGATTCAGCAGTATCTCATATCCTGCTCCATCCACACAGGACAACGGAGCAAAGCATTCACTTGCTGTCAGGTGTAAAGATGTCTAGACAGGAAGTGGTGGCACCTATAATCCCAGCACTTGGGAGGGTGAGTTAGAGGCCAGCCTGGTCTACTGAGTGAGTTCCAGGACAGCCAGGACTCTGTGGATAAACCCTGTCTCCAAAAACAAAACAAAACAAATCAAAGATGTCTAGTGCAGGTCCAATTTTTTTTTGTCTGTCAGTTTGTGTGTGAGAGAGAGTAGAGGGGAAATGTCAAGGGGGGGGAGGTGAGGGAGAGTGAAATGGAGAACAGGAGAGAGAGAGAGAGAGAAGGATGAGGAGGAGGAGGGAGAAAGGGAGGGGAGGGGATTACTGGCTGTTTTGGAACTCACTATGTAGGGCAGGCTGGCCTCAAACTCACAGAGATCTTCCTGCCTCTGCCTCCCAAGTACTGGGATTACAAGAGTGGGCCACCACTGTGCAGTCTGCAAGACAATTCAAAAGCTAAAAATTGCCTTAGGCTTTGAAAAGAAACCCAGGCTTGGTTTTAAGAAAATTCTGCCAAGCCAAGTAAATTTAAGGTGAAAGATAGATTAGTGTTTAAAGTTCATGGGAGAACCAGAGGTCCCAGGCTACTTACTACCTTCAAAAATCCATGTTTGGGAACAGATGGATAAAAAGTAACAATATTGTGCAGCGAAAGCACTGTAATGCGAAAAAAACCTGAGATGACGGGAAGCTTTCACTCTTCAACGATTGGTTTAAATTGAAAACAAGGAGGAGTCTGGGTGTTGTATATTTGTCCGTTAAGACCCCAAAGCTTAAAATTGGAAACCCACAAAGGCTCAGAAGCCCGTGAAGGCTGGGAAGCCCGCAAAGACTCAGAAGCCTGCGAAGGCTCTGTAAGCTCAGAAGTGAAGACTGCTGACTCTGAAGCCAGCATCGACACATTTTGAATTCTGCTCATCTGTAAGTTCACAACCGGGAATTCAACAGAGACAGAAGGTGAATTAGAGGTTGCCTCTGACCAGGTGTTGTTTAGAGAGTGGATGGGGGACAGAGAGGAATGGGAGTTAGCACAGGCTATCATTTCTGAGCTATGAAAATGTTCTCAAACTTTCTTGGGGTTGGAGATTTATCTTAGTACTTGTATAGCAACTGCAAGATTTATCTTAGTACTTGCCCAGAGTTCGGTCTCCAAAGTATAAATAAATACGTAAATATAAAAGGACTAAAAATTCAAAGGGAGCCGGGCAGTGGTGGCACATGCCTTTAATCCCAGCACTTGTGAGCCAGAGGCAGGTGGATTTCTGAGTTCAAGGCCAGCCTGGTCTACAGAGTCAGTTCCAGGACAGCCAGGGCTACACAGAGAAACCCTTTCTTGAAAAACCAAAAAAAATTCAAAGTGAACTAAAATTATTATAATCGTTGCGTGATTTGAATGTTCCAGAAATCATTGAATTGAAGGCTTTAATTGAATTCTGTGAAATGTGAGTTCGGTCTAATTTTGAAAAACGTATTTTTCCATAGGCAGGGAATGTAGCTCAGTTGACATAGTGCTTACCTCGCATAAACCCAGTAGTATATGACTGTGCTAACTGAGGTGGAGGCATGTAGATTGATATATTGATTATTTTTCTCATTTTCTTATTTTCTATATTTTTGTATTTACATTCAAAATCATTTCATCTCTCCCGTTTCCACCGTCCCCGAAAATCCCATAAGCCCCCTTCCCTTCCTCTTTTCCCCATTCAACCCCCTCTTGCTTCTCTGTCCTGACAACCCCTACATCCAGTCTTTCCAAGACCAGGGATCTCTCCTTCCATCTTCTTGGAAATCTATTGACATGCAAATTGTGTCTAGGGTATTCATAGTTTCTGGGCTAATATCCCCTTATCAGGGACTGCATTCCATGTGTGTTCTTTTGTGATTGGGTTACCCAACTACGAATGATATTTTCCAGTTCTGACCATTTGCCTAAGAATTTCGTGAATTCATTGTTTTTAATTGCAGATTAGTATTCCATTGTTTAAATATACCACATCTTCTAAATCTATTCTTCCGTTGAGGGACATCTGGGTCCTCTCCAGCTTCTGACTATTATAAATAAGGCTGCTTTGAACATAGTAGAACATGTGTCCTTATTGCATCCAGGGGAAGTCTTTCGGTATATGCCTAGGAGTTTAATATCAGGTCCCTCTGGGGAGTGTCATGCCCAGTTTTCCTGAGGAACCACTTGACTGCTTTCCAGAGTGACTGTACCAGATTGATGGTTTATTGTCTTGCTTTAGGATGAAATGTTCTATATACGTTATTTCCATTTGGTCCAAGGCTTCAATTAGTTTCACTGTGTCCCTGTTCAGTTTTTGCTCCCTAAACGATCCATTTCAGAGAGTTTGTGTTGATGTCACCTACTATTATTGTGTGAGGTATGATGTCTGCTTTGAGCTTAATAGAGTTTCCTTTATGAATGAGGGTGCCCTTGCATTTGGAGCATAGATATTCAGAATTGAGTGTTCTTCTTGATGGATTTTTCCTTTGACCAATATGCAGTGTCCTTCTGTGTCTTTTTTGATGACTTTAGGTTGAAAATCAATTTTATTGGTAGTAGCCGGATGGCTACTCTGGCTCATTTCCTGGGACCATTTGCTTGTAAAATTGGTTTCAGCCTTTTACTCTGAGGTAGTGTTTATCTTTGACACTTAGGTACGTTTCCTGCATGCAGCAAAACGTTGGGTGCTGTTTACATATCCAGTCTGTTATTCTCTGTCTTTTTATTGGGGAATTGAGAACATTGATATTAAGAGAGATTAAGGAATAGTGATTATTGCTACCTGCTATTCTTGACGCTATCTTTTTGTTTGAGTGGTTCTCTACTTTTGGGTTTGATGAAAGAATGTTGATAACTCGTTTTTTTCCAGGTACATCCTTGTATTGTTTCTCTCCTTGTATTGGCGGTTTCCACTTATTATCTTTGCAGGGCTCGTTTTGTGGAAAGATATTGTGTAAATTTGTTTTTATCATGGAATGTCTTGGTCTCTCAATATACGGTGATTGAGATTTTTGCTGGGTATAGTAGTCTAGGCTGGCATCTTCTGAATCCATTCCTCCATTTAGGGACATCTGGTTTTTTGCAGCTTCTGGCTATTATAAATAAGGCTGCTATGAACATAGTGGAGCATGTGTCCTTATTGCATTCAGGGAAAGACTCTGGGTATATGCCCAGGAGTGGTATAGCTGGATCCTCCGGGAGTGTCATGCCCAGTTTTCTGAGGAACCGCCAGACTGCTTTCCAGAGTGGTTGTACCAGCTTGCAATCCCACCAGCAGTGGAGGAGTGTTCCTCTTTCTCCACATCCTCGCCAACAACTGCTGTCTCCTGTGATTTTGATCTTAGCCATTCTGACTGGTGTGAGAAGGAATCTCAGGTTTGTTTTGATTTGCATTTCCCTAATAAATAAAGATGATGAACATCTCTTTAGGTGCTTCTCAGCCATTTGATTTTCTGTTAATCCCCCAGGCCTACGCCCGATATTTGGTACAGTGACTGCGCGGGCGCCTTCATTATGGCTCATTGCTGTCTTGGCTAGGGTTGGAAAGGGCAGATGCCATATGTCTTCATCACCATCTTTGGACTGCCATGTGGCTGGCAACTGTCCTTGTTGGAGGGGATGAATGTCCTATGGCTTCACTACTATCTTGGTTAACGTCAAGCCTGTGGGTATAGTAAGGGCCAACCAGGGAGACAACAGGTCTCTAAAGACACATTTAAATTTTGATAGGATTTTTTATGTTAATTACTTCCTGTCTTAAAAAACGAGGTTTATAAGAGATAGGATTTAAAGGCAATGCATGTTTAATGAGATTTTATAATGGAACTTCCTTGCATTCATATACGAGAGCACACTTTGCTGGTAGTCAAACTTTGTTACCTAAGTATGACTTAGATGGTATTGATTTTTGAGACAATAGGTGTTTTCACTTTTGGAGATTGGTTTTGCCTTATACAGATTATGCTTGTATCCTCTGTCTTCACTCTTGAAATAACAAAGTTACTTCATTCTAACATTACTAGAGCCCACAGTTGATATAAATTAAACTTTTTAAAGAGGAAATTTTGGAGTTCTAAAAAAAAATTTTAAAACCAGGATATTTGTAAGGACCAGCTTTTAAGATATTTAAGTTTATGATGTTCAGACATTTTAAATTTATAAGATAATTTATTATAATTTCTTTATTAATGTGTGGTCTGTAGAAATAAATACAATGTTAAAAGTTAGTTCTACACCTATGAGCACGAAATATCAAAGTATAGTTTCATAGGGGTAGCCTAGGGTAGCCTGCATGTTTGCATTACAATTCATAACAATGGCAAAATTGCAGTTGTGAAGTAGCAACCAGAAAGATTTTTTGGTTGGAGGATGGCCACAACATGGGAAACTGTTGAAGGGTTGCAGCATTGGAAAAGTCCTAAAACCCAGACGCATGCTGTGTGTTTTCATCTTGGAAACAACGTCATCACTACACAATGGTAGTTCCATGCTTGACTTGCAAAGAAAATTTGAAGAAATTCTTAGAAAATGAAATAGAACCAACACTGGTATCCTGAGAAAGAAAAAACTATTAAAGTTATGAAATAAGTTTTGCATATTTGAGAGTGGTTCCTGGATAAGCAAGTATAGAATATGTAAAAATCTTATATTAGTAAAACTAAGTCAAAACACTGGGACTCCTAGAAGACTCATTGTGTGCAATGTTTAGAAGCAGAAAACTAGCAGAAATGCTGAGTTAAGGGTTAACTTGACTCTTCTGGACACTGCATGGCAGCTTTTCCCATGCCATTTATCATTAGAGCTTCACATGTAAAAGTATCTGGCCTCAGAGCTTTGAGTTCTGAAGGATAATATGTTAAAAGGTAAAGTTTAGATGATAATAATGATAAGTTTGCAATTATTATTACTTTGAATAAAGGCCTGGGAATAGGGAAGATTGGAACCTTGGGGAACAAGTGTAATTCTTAATTCTTTGTGGGTTGTGGTTATTCTTTTGAATTTGATTTGGCAATGATTATAAAATGTTTTTTTTTTTTATCTGCTTTGGGAGTACCAATAAAAGACTGGGGCAAGAAAGAGGCGAGAGAGTGAGAGGGAGAGCGAGTGAGGAGTATGTGAGTTGAATATGGAGAGCAAATGACGGGGCAAGAGAGAGAGAGAGAGAGAGAGAGAGAGAGAGAGAGAGAGAGAGAGAGAGAGAGAGAGAGAGAGAGAGAGAGAGAGAGAGAAAGAGAGAGAGAGAGAAGAATGAGAAAAATTTGTGAAGAGTGAGTGGAGAGAGAATGTGAAGAGTGAGTCAAGAGAGAACATGAGGTGAGGATGGAGAATGTGTTTGTGAGTGAAAGGAGAGTGCATATGGTGTATATGTGAGATTTGTGTGAGATGTGTGTGAAGAGTGTGCAGAGTGAAAGGGGAACACCGAGGTGTGGTTGAGTGTGGGAATTCAAGAAAAGCAGAGTGCGCAGGAGAATGAAGAGTGTGTGAATTCTCAAGCTGTGAGCAAACGAGTGAGAAGGAGCAGAGTCTGAGAGAGAAAAGAAACTTTAAGCCTCGAAAAATTTTCTGTCGGCTTTGACCCCAAAAAGTAGATTGTGTATATTTATTATGCACCTTCCAGATATTCCTGCTTCCAGTTGAGATCTCCTATCCTCCTATACTTCCTGCGTGGAAGGCTCCTGTCCCAGGCTGCTCCTATGTTCCTATGTCCTGTGTTTTCTGGATGTGTCCCTCTTAGCAGCAGTGGCAGCTTTGCCTGTGCTCACAGGCTTGTCTGCACTCCTTCTCTCCATACCCAAATTCCTCCCAGATAGAACTGGTCTCTCAAAAGTATTACACACAGGCTTGGAGGATGGACAAGTCACAGTCAGAGACAGCAAGAACAGTTAATACCAGAGCTATCCATATGGCAAAAGGCAAGGGGAAGGACATAAGCAAGAGTAAGCAAGGCTACGTGGCATCATCAGAACCCAGTTCTCCCACCACAGCGAGCTCTGGATACCTCAACACAACAGAAAAACAGGACTGATTTAAAATTACATCTCATGATGATGATAGAGGTCTATAGGAAGGACATAAATAACTCCCTTAAAGAAATACATGAGATCACAGATAAACATTTAGAAGCCCTCAAAGAGGAAACACAAAAATCCCTTAAAGAATTATAGAAAAATACAACCAAACAGATTAAGGAATTGAATAAAACCATTCAAGATCTAAAAATGGAAATAGAAACAATAAAGAAATCACAAAGTGAGACAAACCAGGAGAAAGAAAACCTACGAAACAGATCAGGAGTCATAGACACATAATCATCAACAGAATACAAGAGATAGAAGAGAGAATCTCAGGTACAGAAGATACAATAGAAAACATTGACACAAAAGTCAAAGAAAAGGCAAAATGCAAAAAACTCTTGAGCCAAAACCTCCAGGAAATCCAGGACACAATGAAAAGACCAAACCTAAGGATAATAGGTATAGAAGAGAGTGAAGATTCCAAACTTAAAGGGCCAGTAAATATCTTTAACCAAATTATAGAAGAAAACTTCCCTAACCTAAAGAAAGAGATGCCCATGAACTCCAAAGAGAATGGACCAGAAAAGAAATTCTTCCCATTACATAACAATCAAAACACAAAATGAGCAAAAGGAAAACTATTAAAAGCAGTAAAGGAAAAAGGTCAAGTAACATATAAAGGCAGACCTATCCGAATTTCACCCGAATTCTTACAAAAGATGATGAAAGCTAGAAGATCCTGGGCAGATCTCATACAGATCCTAAAAGAATACAAATGCCATCCCAGGCTACTATACCCACAAAAACTCTCATTTACCATAGATGGAAAATCCAATGTGTTCCATGATAAAACCAACTTTACACAGTATCTTTCCACAAATCCAGTCCTACAAAGGATAATGAATGGAAAACTCCAACACAAGGAGGTAAACTATACCATAGAAAATCAGGAATCTTCTTTCAACAAACCCAAAAGAAACCAAAATATCAGGAAGAAACAATCACTATTGCTTAATATCTCATAACATCAATGGACCCAATTTCCCGATAAAAAGATAAAGACTAACATACTGGACATGTAAACAGGAGTCATTTTGCTGCATACAGTAAATGCACCTCAGTGACAAAGACAAACACTACCTCAGAGTAAAGTGATTGAAAACAATTTTCCACGCAAATGGTCCTAGGAAATAAGCTGGAGTAGCCATTTTAACATTGAATAAAATCGACTTCCAACAAAAGTCATCAAAAAAACATAAGGAAGGACACTTCATACTCATCAAAGGAAAAAAAAATCTAACAAGAAGGACTCAATTCTGAACATCTATGCTCCAAATTCAAGGGCGCCCACATTCATGACAGAAACTTTACTATCGTTCAAAGCACACATTGCACCTCACACAATCATAGTGGGAGACTCCAACACCTTGCTCTCATCAACAGACAGATCATGGAAACAGAAACTAAACAGAGACACAGTGAAACTAACAGAAGTTATGGACCAAATGGATTTAACAGATATCTATAGAACATTTCATCCTAAATCAAAAGAATATACCTCCTTCTTTAACTTTTTTCATAGTCTATACTTGTCGCAGCAGATTTTCATGTGGCGGGGATCACTTGTGGACTGCCAACTGCTGAGCTCTAGACTTTGCTGAAAGCTGATGTAAACCTGTTCAGCTTATTTGATTACGTTCTGTCTTAAGTTGGCCCAGCTAACCTGATGTTTCTGATAAATGCCTTATTACCCAACCTTTGACTAACCTTTCAGACTTCCTAGGCCCTGACAATGATGCCCTATTTTCAGCTTTAAGTGGATACAGAAGATAGAATTTTGTTTCTTGCCCCACTGACAGCATAAAGGGCTAAGTCAAAAGGAAATTCCCTGACAAGGACAAAACTGCTACCTATGATGCCAACTGGCATACCAGGAAAGTGGGCCCAGATTTATTAACTGGTGAATTAACTGAACTAGTTCTATAGTATGATAGTACATATGCAGAACAAAGAGGTTTTATATGGCTTTAAGAGAAAATTGTTATTTCTATTCATATCATTTGGGATCGGGATTATAATCTGGCAGCACTAAATATATTATAAAACTGGAACCTGATATCAAATAAATGACTGGTGCCCTGTCAATTTCCAGATTTCTTCTAGATAGTAACTCTGTTGTCAGCCATCACAGGGCCTTTGTACTTTCTCCTTGTGCTAATTACTTCTGGATCTTGAATCATTAATACAACAACTAAATGAAAATTCCTATCTAGTACCATTAATCTGATGGGGTTAGGATCCTAATATAAACAAGTCCCCATCACAGAGTCAAGGATTTGATCCAGGATACAACTAAAGTTGGGAATGTTAGAACTGAACTTATCCTATAAGCTCCACCTGCCCAGGGACCAATTCCCTGTAAGAACACTGGCCTTTTTGTATCTGCTGTTAGTCTGCCTCCTTCACAGTGTATTTGGAATTCATCCTCTCGTGTCTATTCTTTCTGCAATAACTACATTTTAATATCTTTTGTTTTACAAGCATGAGCCACCACAACCAGCCCAAAGTATCAAGCTTTCAGTATCACAGTATTTAGTGGCATGGTCCTGTATATAAATCCATCAACTCAGTAGAGTTAGAAAGAGGATCAAATCTTGACTGAGCAACTTAATCAGACTATGTTTCTAAAGAAAAAGCAAAAATGGAACCAAGAATACAGTTCAGTGTTAGAGTGCATGTGTTAAGGCCTTGGAGCTAATATGCAATACTTAAAATAAATTAAAAAAAAACAAAAAAAGACTGGACATAACTAGCATCTTTATGTCAGAACACACACACACACACACATATATATATGTATATATAAATACCTATATTTCCTTTGTTGTTAAAACCACACAGTACCCTTGACATTTAGATGTCATCTTCTAGGGCTAGAGATTTCTCCTCTCTTCCTTTTATCTCTGTCCTGTTGGCTTGCCACACTTTGGTAAATCTGTTTACATCTCTTTGGATAGTAAACATGGAAAGGAATGAGTAACACTTTTGATGATCAAGGGGTATTTATAGAATTTCAAGAATGATGCGGTACATGGTGGAAGAGCCTTTTTCTACTTTGCATGACGTTATGGCTTTGGTATCCATGCTCATAGAGCTTCCAGAATATGGTATTTGATATTGTTTTCCTTTTTTCATCTCTCTGTCTTAGATTATAAACCAATTTCAATTCTCTTCCTGTAAACACATCATTTTTCCACTTTAAAAAATGATATTCCATCTTGGTGGTCAAATCTATTTTCAATTGTTTGTAATTTTTACTAGTGTTATATTAGTTGTACAAAACAAAACAATGAGTTTCCTTCCTTCCTTCTTTCCTTTTCAGCTATGAAATCAGCATAGCCATTCCTATGTGTAGAAATTCCTAGCTGATTTAATTTCTGTGAGGCTTTAGGACCCTGCTTCATCTTTGGTTTTGTTATTGTTCTTGTGGTTGTTGTTGTTGTTGATTTTTCCAAAAATAAGTGTTTTACACCCAATGCCCTCCATCCTTCATTTGCAGGATGCTGAGATTACAGGTCTATGCTAACAAATCACGCAGTGAAGAACTATTTTTATACTTAATTTTATGTTTTAACCTTGTGTGTATGTGTATGTTGGTATATGTGTGTTCATTTATGTGTGTATGTGTGTGTGTGTTTGTTTACACAAAGCATTTGGGTGTAGTGCATTATGAGAAGCACAGTGTACATGTTTTTTGTTTGTCTTTTCAAGACCGGGTTTCTCTGTGTAGCCCTGGCTGTCCTGAAACTCACTCTATAGACCAGTCTGGCGTTGAAATCAGAAATCCTCCTGCCTCTGAATTCCAAGTCCAGGGATTAAATGCATGCTCCTCCACTGACAAGCCACAGTGTGCAACTTACTCAGCTGACAGAATTTTAACCTTGTCTGAGTTGAGGGGTCTCTCTGCTGTTGTACTGCATTCACAGGCGAACGCTCTAATATCTCTCTGCTTATACATATGTAGGAATGATACATGTACTCCAAGCCCTGGTTCACTCCGTGCTTTCCAAGGAGTGGAACAAAAGTTGTCAGTCTCACAGGAGTGTTAATGTCTATCTAGTTACACACCTCCAAGATCCTAGGTATATAATAGGAATTCTTGCCCTAATACAGATTTTCAACTATAATCACAATTGTTAAACCAAAAGCAATCTCTCTCCTATTTCTCATAGATGGATGTCGGTGTGTGATTATATTCCTTAAGGTGAATGAAATAGTACAACATACAAAAGTCCTTACAAGATAATTTCACATGAATCTACATGGAGTAATTAATGTGTTCTATCTCTCTTTATATGTATAAATATATATATATATATATATATATATATATATATATATATATATATATATATATATATATATATATATACACAAATTTATATGTGTGGTTATGGTTAAATCTCTCCCTTATTTGCACCAATTGATGACACAAGACAATTTGCATACCAATAAAGACTAAACTTACCACATGACAAATGGGCACTTGAGTTGCTCTGGATAAGCAGGAGAACATTAAAAAAAATTGTTGGAGTAAAAAGGAAGTATGAAGGTGTCGATAGGGGAGGAACAGGACGAGTTGCTGTGTGAACTTGAATCTTGATAGGACAGTGGGAAAGGACCTCATAACAGAAAATCTAGAGATGCTCAGGGGAGGGGAAGAGCTCCATACATCCTGGGGGGACAAGTGAGAACTGCTCATTTTGCTGTATGTCTAGGTGCCGGTCGTCATGGGTCCACTTGAATGTCTTCAGATCGCTGTGAGCTGCACGTGTGGCTAACCCTGGCAGAGGTAGGTAGATGGGTATGTACTAGGGCACTGAAAAGAGGATGTAAATGTGAGAGAGACTTGGAGACTTTGAGGAAGGAAGGAGATCCAAGTGTCCCTCTCCCTCCACTCCCGCACTTCCCCCATACCACTCCTAGTGCTGGTTGGTTGTTAGTGAAGGGTTGGGGTGGGCTGAGGATTGGATAGAGGGGTAGGAAGGAAAGGGAGATGGTGAGGGATCTGTAATTAGCTCATAGAGGATGTCTGGTTCCCTGGTGGCCTAGCGATGGTGATGCTTCCTTAGTAGGGGCTTAGAATTGGGGTTCCTGAGGCCAAGGCCTGGTAATCAAGGGGGCAGGATGAGATTTTGTATTGGAATATTCATTCCTTCTTTCGATATGTCCTTGTCCTCAGCTCAAGGTGCCAGGATGCTTGAGGCCGAAATTGTGGAAGTGGGAGGCCTGCCCACCTGAGCCTCTGAAGAGGACGGATGACTGGATGACTTTGTGGGGCAGCATCCTCCAGAACAAGGAAACTGTGCTGAAGATGATGTGAAGAAAGCCTTAGAAGATGCAAAGTTCTCCAGTCCTAAAGAATGTGTAATTGATGAAGATTCTGCACGCCATGATGCTTCTTCAGATGATGATTGCCGTGTAATAACAGAAGATACTGAAAACAAGAAAGACCCTATGATCCAAAACAAAGACAACAAAAGGCACCTGAGGCTGTCCCATCATGTCCAACCAAACCATTAAAGGCTGTGCGCACAGAGGCTGTGGTGGAACCCATAGTATGCACAGATTTGCCGGTCCATTATACTGAGGTATATCTGAAAATCTTTCCAAATGCACTTTTTTGCACCTCTAACATTGTCAAGCTTAAACTCACTTTGTTTATAGTTTCTAATATACTAGCTTTTCAAGTATACAAGAATGTTTTGTGCTTCAGAGAATATTTGAAGTAAGTAGGAAATTGAGCTGCTATGCAAATACTGTATTTCTACTTGTCCTGATTTTCCTCAGTTGTGGGCAAATGCTAACCATCTCCAGAGAGGAAAGCTTTTCTCAAAACTTATACCAACTGTGCCCTCAACAAACAGCAGCACAGACTAAGATGTTTTCCTCCTCTGGACTGCATCTCTTCTATCCTTGTTGTTATGTATTTGGATAATTGTTTTTTAAAAGATAGGATTCTTAAATGTATAGGATGATCAAGCAAGGAAATGAGCTTTTATCAGTTATACAAAATTGTTTGTATCTCTTGCTGACCCAAAATCCAGATACTCCATCCCTGATACCCAAAGAAATCTTCATACAATGAAAATATAAAAGATAGGTTTTACAGTTTAGACCCAGCAGTGTGACAATGGCAAATTCCTGATCCGTGGTACTTTCATTTTTGAAAAGGCCTTCTTGCCTTGCAGGGATTTTTTTTTTAGCAACATGAAATATCTTTGAATTAATTATAAGGATATTTATGTGAATACATTTATCCTTTAAAAAAGTCCTTAAACTAAAATGTTTGAATTAGTACACAATTAAATTCTCAGTGTAGATATGGTTTTAAATTCTTAAAACAATCAATAATAGATCTGCAATCTGGCTATGTACAGGTGGAGAGAGCCCAGGCAGGTCTCAGCAGGGCCCAGTGTAGTATCTTGTATTTCCTGTGGGCGTGGGTGAGCAATCCCTCTCCATGTTCACTGTGTTTTGTGCATTAAAGAAAAGCATGGACTACCAGAATACCTTTGTAATTTTGTGTCCTTACAAATGCAGACCAGGAGAACATATCCATCCCAGCTTCCACTTTTGGTGTAAAGGGTCTCCCAAATCTGTGGTCCACGAGTAATGACACAGGTCTATGATTTGAGTATAAGCAGATCCTTGTATAATGAATCATCTTCTTACACAGATACTGAAGAGGAGGTATGGAGAGTTCATTTTACCTTTATAACTGAAAGGATATTTCATTTTCATAAGAAGTTGGATTGCTTGGTTTACTTGGCTTATCCTACTCCATATGGTACAATTGAGTTGCCCCAGAATGTGAAAAATATCTGTGCAAGGTAGACCTGAATACAGACTAGATGATATACACATGCTTGTGTGGGTGTTCTCGATTCTTAGAAGTCTGTAACCGAGGGCATGTCTGTGAATAGTGTACTAGAAAGCAGTCAGTAGTTCCTATAGCCCTGTATGCAGAAACCAGACTTTCATTATTTTTGAATTAATTTGAATGTTAAGTTCATTAACATAAGCCCCCTTCCCTCCCGCTTTTCCCCATTCACCCCACTCTCCCTTCTCTGTCATAGCATTCAGCTACATCCTGTTTTTCCAGGACCAGTGGTCTCTCCTTCCATCTTCTTAGAAATCTATTGATATGCGAATTGTGTCTAGGGTATTCCGAGATTCTGGGTTAATACCCCCTTATCAGTGACTGCATACCTAGTGTTTTCTTTTGTGATGGGGTTACCACACTAAGGATGATATTTTCCAGTTCTGACCATTTGCCTAGGAATTTCGTGAATTCATTGTTTTTAATTGCAGAGTAGTATTCCATTGTGTAAATATACCACATCTTCTGAACCCATTCCTCCGTTGAGGGAAATCTGGATTCTTTCCAGCTTCTGGCTATTATAAATAAGGCTGCTATGAACATAGTGGAGAATGTGTCCTTATTGCATGCAGGTAAGGACTCTGGGTATATGCCCAGGAGTTGTATAGCCGGATCCTCCGGGAGTGTCATGCCCAGTTTTCTGAGGAACCGCCAGACTGCTTTCCAGAGTGGTTTTACCAGCTTGCAATCCCACCAGCAGTGGAGGAGTGTTCCTCTTTCTTCACATCCTGGCCAACAACTGCTGTCTCCTGTGTTTTTGATCTTAGCCATTCTGAATGGTGTGAGGTGGAATCTCAGGGTTGTTTTGATTTGCATTTCCCTAATAAATAAAGATGATGAACATCTCTTTAGGTGCTCCTCAGCCATTAGATTTTCTGTTAATCCCCCAGGCCTATGCCCGATGCTTGGTACCGTGGTGGCACGGGCGCATTCAGTATGGCTCATTGCCGTCTTGGCTAGGGTTGAAAGGGCAGATGCCATATGTCTTCACCACCATCTTTGGACTGCCATGTGGCTGGCAACTGTCATTGTTGGAGGGGATGAATGTCCTATGGTTTCACTATTATCTTGGTTAAGGGCAAGCCTGTGGGTATAGTATGGGCCAACCAGGGAGACAGCAGGTCTCTAAAGATACATTTAAAATTTGATAGGATTTTTTATGTTAATTTCTTCCTGTCTTAAAAAACGAGGTTTATAAGAGATAGGATTTAAAGGTAATGCATGTTTAATGAGATATTAAAATGGAACTTACTTGCATTCATATACGAGAGCATACTTTGCTGGTAGTCAAACTTTGTAACCTAAGTATCACTTAGATGGTATTGATTTTTGAGACAATAGGTGTTTTCACTTTTGGAGATTGGTTTTGCCTTTTACAGATTATGCTTGTATCCTCTGTCTTCACTCTTGAAATATCAAAGGTACTTCATTCTAATATTACTAGAGCCCACAGTTGATATAAGTTAAACTTTTTAAAGAGAAAATTTTGGAGTTCTAAAGAAAAATTTTAAAACCTGGGTATTTGTAAGGACCAGCTTTTAAGATATTTAAGTTTATGATGTTCAGACATTTTAAATTTATAAGATAATTTATTATAATTTCTTTATTAATGTGTGGTCTTTAGAAATAAATACAAGTTGAAAAGTTAGATCTACACTTATGAGCACCAAATATCAAAGAACACTTTCAAAGGGGTAGCCTAGGGTAGCCTGCATGTTTGCATTACAATTCATAACAATGGCAAAATTGCAGTTGTGAAGTAGCAACCAGAACGATTTTGTGGTTGGAGGATGGCAACAACATGGGAAATTGCTGAAGGGTTGCGGCATTGGAAAAGTCCTAAAGGCCCAGACGCATGCTGTGTGTTTTCATCTTGGAAACAACATCATCACTACACAATGGTAGTTCCATGCTTGACTTGCAAAGAAAGTTTGAAGAAATTATTAGAAAATGAAATAGAGCCAACACTGGTATCTTGAGAAAGAAAAAACTATTAAAGTTATGAAATAAGTTTTTCACATTTGAGAGTGGTTCCTGGATAAGCAAGTATAGAATATGTAAAACCTTATATTAGTAAAACTAAGTCAAAACACTGGGACTCCTAGAAGACTCATTGTGTGCAATGTGTAGAAGCAGAAAACTAGCAGAAATGCTGAGTTAAGGGTTAACTTGACTCCTTCTGGACACTGCATGGCAGCTTTTCCCATGCCATTTATCATTAGAGCTTCACAAGTAAATCAAAGTATCTGGCCTCAGAGCTCTGAGGTTTGAGGTATAATAAGTTAAAAGGTAAAGTTTAGATGATAATTATGATAAGTTTGCAATTATTATTACTTTGGATATAGGCCTGGGAATAGGGAAGCTTGGAACCTTGGGGAAAAATTGTAATTCTTGATTCTTTGTAGGTTGTGGTTATTCCTTTGAGTTTGATTTGTGGGCTCTGACATCAATCGAAGATTTTTCAAATGTGTTCCTCATTTTTGAATTGTGCAACAGGTTTCTGCACACATATGGATCAAGGGAAACTTGACAATATTTTCTGGGGTAACTGGTGGAGATGATTTTAACAGATCTCATCATGACGAGCTGGTGATAGTGGCTCACACAGCTCCCTTGAAATCCAGAGCCCTGTCCTTAACAGCAGACAGTGGGAGAGGTAGCATTGACTCTCACAGTGCTTGGTTACTGTCTGCTGGGCATTCAGGTGAGATGATCTAGAGGTAGTTTCTGCTTTTAAAGGAAAGTCTTTCCTGGTGAAAGATGCCCTGCTGAGATGAGTCACTTTCTTTTTACATTTTTAATTTTTATTTTTGAGGTTTTTTTTTTGAGACAGGGTTTCTCTGTGTAGCTCTGACTATACTGGAAGTCACTCTGCAGACCACACTGCCCTCGATATCAGAAGCCTCTTTCCTCTGCCTCCCAAGTGCTAGAATTAAAGGCTTGTGCCACCACTGCCTGGCACTGACTCTCTGAAGGCATCAATCTGCTGGCCTGACAATCTTAAGACAGCAAGGTACTGAGCTGACTCTCTTAAGGTACCAAGCTGCTGGCTTGATTATATTAATATAACAAGGTACTGAGTTGACACTCAGAAGGCACCAAGCTGCTGGGCTGACTCTCTTAGGGTACTAAGCTGCTGATCTGACACTATTTTTTAAATTTTTAAATTTTTTTAATTTATTTTTAAATTTTTTTTTGATTTTTGAGTCCTGGTTTCTCTGTGTATCCTTGGCTATCCTGAAACTCACTTTGTAGACCAGGCTGGCTTCAAATTCAGAAATATGCCTGCCTCTGCCTCCCATTACTGGGATAAAAGGTATGTGCCACCACTGCCTGGCAATGAATTTCTTTAGGTACCAATTGCTGAGCTGACTTTCTTAAGGCCACAAACTACTGAGCTGACTCTCTTAAGATACCAAGTTGCTGGCCAATATGGTACCAAGCTGCTGGCTTGACACTGTTAAGGAACAAAGATACTGAGACTACTATCTGAATGCTCCAAGCTAATGGGATGACCCTCTTAAGGTAGCTAGCTGCTGAGCTGACTCTCTAAATATACCAAGATGATGAGCTGACTCTCTGGTTCCTTTTTTTCTTAATTTTTTTTTTTATTTTTTGCATCTTTGAGACAGGATTTCTCTGTGTAGCCCTAGCTGACCTGGTACTCACTCTGTAGACCAGGCTGGCCTCAAACTCAGAACTCTGCCTGCCTCTGCCTCACAAGTGCTTGGATTAAAGTCATGCTCCACAACTACCTGGCACTGAATCTCTTAAGGTACAAATTGCTGAGCTGCTTCTCTTAATGTACAAAACTCCTGAACTGACTCTTATAAGGTACCAAGATTCTGACCTGACCCTCTTGAGGAACCAATCTACTGAACTGATGCTCTTAAGATACCAAGATGCTGTGCTGAATCTGTGAAAGCACCAAGCTGCTGGCCTGACTCTTTTAAGGTACAAAGCTGCTGGCCTGACACTCTTAATGTACCAAGATGCTGGCATGACTCTCTTAAGGTACCAACTGTTGGCCTGTCTCTCTTAAGGTAAAAGATGCTGAGATGACTCTCTGAAGGCACCCAGCTCCTTGACTGATACTCTTAGGTACCAAGAAGAAATGCTCTAGAAACTGGGGTCAAGATGATGGAGAGACTACACAGTGGTTAAGAACACTGGCTGTTCTTTCAGAGGACCCAAGTTCAATTCCCAGTAGACACATGACAGTACACAACCATCTCTAAATCCTTATGCTGGGGACCTGACACTATCACACAGACAGTCAAAACACCAAAGCACATAGAACAAAATAAATGAATAA
Organism: Tokudaia muenninki; assembly: GCA_036184385.1. Taxonomy (NCBI): domain Eukaryota; kingdom Metazoa; phylum Chordata; class Mammalia; order Rodentia; family Muridae; genus Tokudaia; species Tokudaia muenninki. The sequence goes on along the minus strand of BTHS01001300.1, from coordinate 11,794 downwards.
ATAAATAAAAGAATGGAGTCATTAAAAAAGCGTCTGGTGTCAAATTGGATGGATGACAGAAGCAAGCAGGAAAAGATGATCCTCATGTTCATAAGGAGAGTCAGCTCAGTACTTTGCTACCTTAAGAGAGTCAGGGCAGCAACTTGGTACCTTAACAGAGTCAGCTGATTATCTTGGTACCTGAAGAAATCAGGTCAGTAGATTGGTACATTCAGAGTGTCAGCTCAGTAGCTTGGTACTTTAAGAGAGTCAGGCCAGCAGCGTGGTACCTTAAGAGAGTCAGTCCAGAAGTTTGGTACCTTTAAAGAGTCAGGAGAGCAGCTCTGTGCCTTAAGTGAGTCAGGCCAACAGCTTGGTACCTTAAGGGAGTCAGCTCAGTACCTTGTTACCATAAAAGATTCGGCCAGAAGCTCAGTGCATTAAGAGATCAGTGCAGTAGTTTGTTATCTTAAGAGATTAAGCTCAGCATCTTGGTACCTTAAGGGTGCCTTCAGAGAGTCATCTCAGGATCTTTGTACCTTAAGAGAGACAGGCCAGCAGTTGGTATCTTAAGAGAGTCATGCAAGCATCTTGGTACATTAAGAGAGTAAGGCCAGCAGCTTTGTACCTTAAGAGAGTCAGGCCAACAGCTTTGTGCTTTCACAGATTCAGCACAGCATCTTGGTACCTTAAGAGCATCAGTTCAGTAGATTGGTTCCTCAAGAGGGTCAGGTCAGAATCTTGGTACCTTATGAGAGTTAATTCAGGAGTTTGGTACATTAAGAGAAACAGATCAGCAATTGGTACCTTAAGAGTAAGTGCCAAGTTGTTGTGGAGCATGCCTGTAATCCAAGCACTTGTAAGGCAGAGGCAGGCAGATTTCTGAGTTTGAGGCCAGCCTGGTCTACAGAGTGAGTACCAGGACAGCTAGGGCTACACAGAGAAACCCTTTCTCAAAAATGCAAAAAATAAAAAAAAAATTAAGAAAAAAAGGAACCAGACAGTCAGCTCATCATCTTGGTATATTTACAGAGGCAGCTCAGCAGACCCTCTTAAGTGGGTCATCCCATTAGCTTGGTGCATTCAGATAGTCGTCTCAGTATCTTTGTTCCTTAACAGTGTCAAGCCAGCAGCTTGGTACCATACTGGCCAGCAACTTGGTATCTTAAGAGAGTCAGCTCAGTAGTTTGTGGACTTAAGAGAGTCAGCTCAGCAATTGGTACCTAAAGAAAGTCAGTGCCAGACAGTGGTGGCACATACCTTTTATCCCAGTAGTGGGAGGCAGAAGCAGGTAGATTTCTGAATTTGAAGCCAGCCTGGTCTACAAAGTGAGTTTCAGGATAGCCAAGGCTACAAAGAGAAACAAGGACTCAAAAAATCAAAAAACAATTAATAATTTGAGAAATAGAAAAATAGAGTCAGTTCAGCAGCTTAGTACCTGAAGAGAGTCAGCCCAGCAGCTTGGTGCCTTCTGAGTGTCAGCTCAGTACCTTGGTATATTAAGAGAATCAAGCCAGCAGCTTGGTACCTTAAGAGAGTCAGCTCAGTACTTTGCTGTCTTAAGATAGTCAGGCCAGCAGTTTGATGCCTTCAGAGAGTCAGTGCCTGGTAGTGGTGGCACAAGCCTTTAATTCTAGCACTTGGGAGGCAGAGGAAAGGAGGCTTCTGATATCGAGGGCAGTGTGGTCTGCAGTGTGACTTCCAGTATAGTCAGAGCTACACAGAGAAACCCTGTCTCAAACAAACCCCAAAAATAAAAATTAAAAATGTAAAAAGAAAGAGACTCTTCTCAGCAGCTTGGACCCTTAAGGGTATCAGCTCAGTAGCTTGGTACCTTAAGAGAGTCAGATAAGCAGCTTGGAACCCTAAGAGAATCAGCTCATCATCTTGGTGCCTTCAGTGTGTCTGTCCAACAGTTTGATACCTTAGGAGTATCAGGCCCGCAGCTTGGTGCCTTCAAAGTGTCAATTCAGCAGTTTGGTACCTTAAGAGAGTCATCCCAGCAGCTCAGTACCTTAAGAGCATCAGCTCAGTACCTTGGTACCTTAAGAGTGTCAGCCCAGTTGCTTGTTAGCTTAAGAGAGTCAAGCCAGTAGCTTGATAAATGGTAGGCACTCAGTGATAAGCAGATATTGGTCCAGAACCTTGAAATATCTAAGAAACAATTCACATATCAAATGATGCCCAAGAAGAAGGAAGGAGAGGCCCCTGGTCCTGGAAAGGCTCAGTGTAAGAGTGTAGGCGAAGACCAGGACAGGGAAGCAGGAATGGGTGGATTGGGGAACAGGAGGAGGGAAGAGGTCTTATGGGACTGTCAGAGATGGGGGTATTCCAGGAAAGGAGAAATCATTTGAAATGTAAATAGAGAATATATCCAAAAGAAAAAAATAAAAAAATTCCAGGACTTGGGAGACACAAGCAGGCAGATTCCTGACATCAAGTCAACCCTGGTCTGCAGAGTGTATTCCAGTTGAGCCAGGTTACACAGAGAAAACCGGTCTCAAAAAACCAAAAAATCAAAAATTAAAAAGCAAAGAAAGAAAGGATCAATGCAACATTGTGATACTTTTAGAGAGGCAACTCAGAAGTTTGGATCTGAAGAGTCAGCCCAGCAGCTTGGAAGAGTAGGAGAGTCAGTCGATCAGCTTGTTGACTTCAGAGCGTCAGTGCAGGAGTTTGGTACCTTAAGAAAGACAGACCATCATCTTGATACCATAAGAGATTGAGCTTAATTTGGTACCTTAAGAGTGTCAGCTCTGTAGCTTGGTGCCTTAAGAGACTCGGGCCAGCAGGTTGGTACCTTCAGAATGTCAGTGGCAGGCAGTGGAGGTGCATGCCTTTAATATCAGCACTTTTGAAGCAAGGAAAAGCAATTTTCTGAGTTTGACGTCAGCCTTGTACACAGAGTGGAAGGAAAGTATGTCTAGCCCAGGACAAGCAGGGTTACACAGAGAAACTCTGTGTCTAATAGAAAAAGATTAAAAATAAAAGACTCAGCTCAACATCTTGGTACTTTAAGAGAGTCAGGCCAGCAACATGATACCTTAAAAGAGTCAGCTCAGCATCTTGCAACTTTAAGTGTGTCAGTTCAGCAGCTTGATACATTAGGAGACTGAGGACAGCAGGTTGGTACCTCGAGAGAGTCAGCTGACTAGTTTGATAAATTAAGAGATGCAGTTCAGCAATTGGTAAATTAAGAGAGTGAATGTCAGGTAGTTGTGAAGTATACCTTTAATCCAAGTACTTGGGAGGCAGAGGAAGGCAGACTTGTGACTTCAAGGTCAGCCTGGTCTACAGAGTGGGTTCCAGGACAGCCAGGACTACCCAGAGAAACCCTGTCCCAAAAAAACAAAAAATAAAAAAAATTGAAAAAAACAAGAAAGAGAAAATCAACTTATCATCTTGGTATCTTTAGAGAAGCAACTCAGCAGCTTGGTACCTTCAGAGAGTCAGCCTAGTGGCTTGGTGCATTCAGAGAGTCAGCTCAGAATCTTAGTACCTTAAGAGACTCAGGACAGCAGCTCAGTACCTTTAAAGAGTCAGGAAAGCAGCTTTGTGCGTTCAGAGAATCGGACCATCAGCTTGGTACTTTAAGAGAGTCAAGCCAGCTTCTTGGCACATTAAAAGAATCAGCTCAGGACCTTCTTATCTTAAGCCACTAAGGCCAGCAAGTGGTATTTTCATAGTCAGTGTCAGGCAGTGGTGGCCTTTAATCCAAGCACTTGGGAGATAGAGGTAGAGATATTTCTGTGTTCGAGAACAGCCGGGTCAACAGAGTGAGTTCCTGGATAGACAGGCTAACAAAGAGAAACCCTGTTTTAAAAGACCAAAAAATATAAAAGTAAAAAATAAAGAGAGAGTCAGTTCATCATCTTGGTACATTAAGAGAGGCAGCTCAAATTGTGTTAAAAACTGCAGGGTATTGGTACAGTGACAGGTATGTAGATCAATGGAACAGAATTGAAGACCCAGAAAGGAATCCACAATCCTATGGTCACTTGATCTTTGACAAAGGAGCTAAAACCATCAAGTTTCAAACAAAAATAGTTTTTTCAACAAATGGTGCTGGTTCAACTGGAGGTCAACATGCAGAAGAATGCAAATTGACCCGTTCTTATCTCCTTGCACTAAGCTCAAGTCCAAGTGGATCAAGGACCTCCACATAAAACAAGACACACTCAAACTAATAGAAAGGAAACTAGGGAAGAACCTTGAACATATGGGCACAGGGGAGAATTTCCTGAATAGAACTTCAATAGCCTGTGCTCTAAGATCAAGAATTGACCAATGGGACCTGATAAAATTACAAAGTTTCTGTAAGGCAAAGGACACTGGGTAAAGGACAAAGTGGCAGCCAACAAATTGGAAAAAGATCTTTACCAACCCTACATCCGACAGAGGTCTAATATCCAATATATACAATGAACTCATGAAGTTCGAACCCATAGAGCTAAGTAACCCTATTAAAAATGGGATACAGAGCTAAACAAAGAGTTCTCACCTGAAGAATATCTAATGGCTGAGAAGCACCTAAAGAAATGTTCATCATCCTTAGTCATTAGGGAAATGCAAATAAAAACAACCCTGAGACTCCTTCTCACACCCGTCAGAATGGGTAAAATCAAAAACCTAGGAGACAGCAGTTGTTGGCGAGGATGTGGATAAAGAGGAACACTCCGCCAATGCTGGTGGGATTGCAAGCTGGTACAACCACTCTGGAAGGCAGTTTGGCAGTTCCTCAGAAGACTGGGCATGACACTCCCGGAGGATCCGGATATACCACTCCTGGGCATATATCCAGAGGCTTTCCTTGAATGCAATAAGGACACATGCTCCACTATGTTCATAGCAGCCTTATTTACAATAGCCAGAAGCTGCAAGAAACCCAGATGTTCCTCAACGGAGGAATGGATTCAGAAGATGCTGTATATTTACACAATGGAATACTACACTGTAATTAAAAACAATGAATTCACGAAATTCCTAGGCAAATGGTCAGAACTTGAAAATATCATCCTTAGTGAGGTAAACCAATCAGAAAGAACACACATGGTATTCAGTCACTGATAAGGGAATATTAACCCAGAATTTCGGAATACCCTTGACACATTTCACATATCAATAGATTTCCAAGAAGATGGAAAGAGTGACCCTTGGTCCGGGAAAGACTGGATGTAGTGGAATGCCAGGACAGAGAAGCGAGAGGAGGTTGAACGGGGAAAGGGGGAGGGAAGGGGTCTTATGGGACTTTCAGGGAGGGAGGAAATGGGAAAGGGGAATGATTTGGTATGTAAATAAAAAAACTTTGAAAATAAATAAAAAAAGAGAGAAAAATCTCAGCATGTTGGTATTTTTAGAGTGTCAGGCAAGGAGCTTGTTACTTTTAGAGAGTCAGCTAAGCAGCTCAGGAGAGCAGCTGGGTACCTTAAAAAAACAGGCCAGCATCTTGCTACCTTAAGGGAGTCACCACCAGGCAGTGGTGGCACATGCCTTTATTCTCAGTACTTTGTAGAAAGAGGGAGACAGATATCTAAGTTTGAGGTCAGCATAGTGTACAGAGTGAGTTCCATGATTGCCACGGCTACACAGAGATACCCTATCTTAAAAAACAAAAAATAAAAAATCAAAAAGAAATGAAAGAGATAGTCAGCTTATCTTCTTGGTACTTTTAGAGAGGCAAGTCAGCAGTTTGGTACATTAAGAGAGTCAGCCCAGCAGCTTGGTAAGTTAGGAGAGTCTGGCCAGTAGCTTGTTGCCTTCAGATAGCAGGAGTTTGTTACCTAATGAAATACAGGCTATCATCTTGATTCCTTAAGAGTGTCGGGTTAGTTTGGTACCTTAAGGGTGACAATGCTGTAGGTTGGTACTTTAATAGAGTCAGGCCAGCAGGTTGGTACCTTCAGTATGTCAGTGTCAGGCTGTGGTGGCACATGCCCTCAATACCGGCACTTGGGAGACAGAGGCAGGCAGTTTTCTTAATTTGAGATCAGCCTTGTCTACAGAGTGGCAGGAAAGCAGGTCTACCACAGGACAAGTAGAACTACACAGAAAAACTCTGTCTCTAATCAAATAATAAAAAAAATTATAAAATTGAAAGAGAGAGTCAGCTCATCATCTTGGTAACTTATGAGAGTCAGGCCAGGAGCATGGTACCTTAAGAGAGTAAGCTCAGCATCTTGTAACTTTAAGAGTGTCAGGCCAGCAGCTTTGTACCTTAGGAAAGTCAGCACAGAATTTGGTACCTTGAGAGAATCAGATCAGTAGTTTGATACATTAAGAGATGCAGCTCAGCAATTGGTGAATTAATAGAGTGAATGTCAGGTATTTGTGAAGCTTGCATTTAATCCCAGCATTGGGGGCAGAGGCAGGAAGATTTGTGTGTTGGAGGCCATACTGGTCTACAGAGTGCGTTTCAGGACAGCCAGAGCTACACAGAGAAAAATCAGTCTCAAAAAACAAAAAAATAAAAATTAAAAAATTTAAGGTCACCATCTTGGTATCTTTAGAGAGGCAGCTCAGCAGCTTGGTGCCTTAAAATATTCAGCTCAGCAGTTTGGTACCTTAAGTGAGTCAGGCCAGAATCTTGGTACCTTAAGAAAGTTAGCTCAGTAGCTTAGTTCCTTCACAAACTCAGTCCAGAAGCTTGGTGCCTTCAGAGAGTCAGTGCATGGCAGTGGTGAACCATGCCCTTAATATCAGCATTTGTCAGGCAGAAGAAGGAAGATTTCTGAGATCGAGATCATATTTGCCTACTGAGTGAGTTACAGCTCAGCCAGGATTACACAGAGAAACCCTGTGTCAAATATACAAAACAAACAAAAAAAATAGAAAAAAAAGAGACACAGAGATGCCACCGAGACAATGCTGCTGGCCATTGCAGTCCTCCAAATTCTGAAATTCGATTACAGGACAGCCTGGCCTTGAACAAGTAAGTTTATCCCCACACTCTGACTCCTTCTGAGATGCAGGAGGAGTTGGTGACTAGAGCAGTCTTTGTGCATCTGCTCCCCTCTCTGAGTGTATAACCCTGAGCTGGGAGTCTTGGACTTTGAAGCACCCCGGGACCCCTCTGGGCAGAGGAGGGAGCACCACGTGGGCTGGCTTTGTTCTTGAGTTTAGGGACACTGAGTTTTGTGCTCTGGGCATCATCTGGAGAGCCTTGGTGGAAGATCCTCATGGGGGACTCGGAAGCACTTTTTTGGGACAGAACTCTGCAAAAGCAGAGAGGTTTAAGTGAGGTGCAGGTAACAGTTGATTTGAAATATACAATGGAGAAAGCATGTCCTGCCCTGTGGATGGCTGCTTCGGCTCCCCAAACTTAACCAGTAAGAACTTTTACTATTACGGATGTTTCAAACAGACAGGCCAACCAACACACAAAAGCAACAAAACCCCTGCATTTGTGTGTGTGCATTGGCAAGTTCTCACAAAACCTCAGGGCCATTCTTTCTGTACTTCATTTTCTTGTTCTGTTTTGTTTTTCGGGGCATTTTCTCTGTGCATAGCTCTGGTTGTCCGGGAACACACTCTGTAGAGCAAGCTGGCCTCAGACTCACAGAGGAGATTCCACTACACTCTACCTCCCAAGTGTTGGATCTAAAGGCGTGGACCCCACTGCCTGCGGCCCATGTACATTTTCATTTCTATAGACTCTAGACTTCTGAACCAGAGGAGATGTGAAATTATGGTTATGATTATTATTACAGCACAGATTATAGATACCAAAGTCTCACAACAGCAAGAAAGTTACTCTGCCACAGAATCATATATTCCCTGGAATAGTAAAGGAATAATTAAACTTAAGTCTTTTTAAAAGAAATAATTGGATATACCAAGATCTATAGTAATATAAAATGTGCCTAAATCTAACAAGTCCTATTTTAAATTAGGTCACACTCTATTTATTTTCAGAAACGTCTTCATTTGGGTGTTTCTGTATCCTTGTACTTTTTGTTATTCATACTGAAGTTCTGAAGTGGTAGATATCATAGTTCCTATTCCCCACAATGAATATTATGTTCAAATACAGTACATTTTTTTTGCTGACTTTTAAATCATATGTAGGAAAAGTTAAGCTCACTCTAGAGTCTAGAATGTAAAAGGAATGACCTAATACCCCAAACAAAAGAAAGCGTGTTCCCTCTCCATTTACCATTTTTCATAACGACACAATGTATGAAAGTTTATTCAGTGAAACAGGCATGGAGCTATGAAATCAGCATAGCCATTCCTATGTGTAGAAATTCCTAGCTGATTTAATTTCTGTGAGGATTTAGGACCCTGCTTTATCTTTGGATTTGTTTGTGTTCTTGTTGCTGTTGTTGTTGTTGTTGATTTTTCCCAAAATAAGGGTTTTACACCCAATGCCCTCCATCCTTCATTTGCTGGATGCTGAGATTACAGGTCTATGCAAACACACCACGCATTGTAGAACTATTTTTATACTTAATTTTATGTTTTAACCTTGTGTGTATGTGTATGTTGCTATATGTGTGTTCATTTATGTGTGTATGTGTGTGTGTTTGTTTACACAAAGCATTTGTGTGTAGTGCATTATGAGAAGCACAGTGTACATGTATTTTGTTTGTTTTTTCAAGACCGGGTTTCTCTGTGTAGCCCTGGCTGTCCTGGAACTCACTCTGTATACCAGTCTGGCCTTGAAATCAGAAATCCTCCTGCCTCAGAATTCCAAGTCCAGGGATTAAATGCATGCTCCTCCACTGACAAGCCACAGTGTGCAACTTACTCAGCTGACAGAATTTTAACCTTGTCTGAGTTGAGGGGTCTCTCTGCTGTTGTACTGCATTCACAGTTATTAGAGCGAACGCTCTAATAACTCTCTGCCTATACAAATGTAGGAATGACACATAGACTCCAGGCCCTGGTTCACTCCGTGCTTTCCAAGGAGTGGAACAAATGTTGCAAGGCTCACAGAGGTGGTAATGTCTATCTAGTTACCCACCTCCAAGATCCTAGGTATATAATAGGAATTCTTGCCATAATAAAGATTTTCAACTATAATCGCAATTGTTAAACCAAATGCAATCTGTCTCATATCTCTCATAGATTGATGTCGGTGTGTGATTATATTTCTTAAGGTGAATGAAATAGTACAATATACAAAGGTCCTTACAAGATAATTTCACATGAATCTACATGGAGTAATTAATGTGTTCTATCTCTCTTTATATGTTTATATATACACAAATTTATATGTGTGCTTATGGTTAAATCTCTCCCTTATTTACACCAATTGATGACACAAGAGAATTTGCATACCAATAAAGAGTAAACTTACCACATGACAAATGGGCACTTGAGTTGCTCTGGATAAGCAGAAGATCTTAAGAAAATTGTTGGAGGAAAAAGGAAGTATGAAGGTGTCGATAGGGGAGGAACAGGAAGAGTTGCTGTGTGAACTTGAATCTTGATTGTACAGTGGGACAGGACCTCATAACAGACAGGTCGTTCCTTGGGATTGCAGGCCTTGCTCCTCTGAGAAGCCAGAGCAGGCCTGTCTGGAAAGAGAAAGCTCTTCTGGTTGTATCAGAGAAGAAGCCTCCACGAAATTTGGCAGGGAATGCGAATAGGAAAGCAAGGGCAGGCTTGTCTCGTTGAGGCTATTCGAGGGATCTTCCTCCACCAGCTGTGACTTAGGATTTCAGCAGTGCAGAGGTGATCCTCTGGAGAGTCTCAGTGTTCATGACAGGAAGGGCTTGTTGGTGGAGAGTGAAAAGTGTTTCCCACAGGGTCAAGGAATACATCATCTGGTAGCCTGTGAGGCCCATCTGCCCTGGAAAGTGTCCCTGCAACTGTATATATTGGCGAGCCAGAGGCAGATCTTACTAGGAGTTGCTTAGGTAGGTAGGAAGGTAGTTTGGTGGATATGTAGGACAAGACAATCATTTCCAGTTTTTCAGTTGTGGGTTGAATTGATGCCATCCAACCATGCTGCATGACCTTTGGATAGTGGGAATCTTACAGAAGTTGAGAAGCACAATCACACCAAGTAAGGGCAACCATGCATGGTCACTTGGGCTCACACACAGAACACTGGTGTTCCTGCCAGGAAGATCCACTCTAAGTCGAGCTCTCCGCCTTGTTAGTGGTGACATTTTACCTTAGAAGGTTCAAAGGTTCACCACTGTTTTAAGAATATGTTAATTTATTACACTGCACAGAGAATTTCACATTTCATTATACAGTCAACCTAGCTAATTACACACACACACACACACACACACCCACACACAGACACACACACGCACACACACACACACACACACTTCTTTTTGTGGTAGGGGTAGGGTGGTTGTTTGTTTGTTTGTTTGTTCAAGAAAGAGTTTCTCTGACTGTCTGTAAACCAGGCTGGCCTCTCAGACTGAGAGATACCCAAGCCTCTTCCTCAGGAGCGCTGGAATTAAAGGCGTATTCTACTGGATAACAATTTCCTTTTTGTATGAACTTGGTGCTTCAAGCTTACTTTTCATTTCATATAGGGAAGAAATGAGTAAATAAAATCCAAAATAATGAACTGGAAATACTAAGTATAACTTGGGGTTGGAGAAAAGAGCACTTGTTGCTCTTACAGACTTCCTGGGTATAGTTCCAAAGACACCCGCATGGTGGCACGTCCACTTCCAGTAAAGGTAATACCCTCTTCTGACCTCTTCAGGCATCAGGAACACACATAAAATAAATAACATGTTGTGGTTTAGTATAAGTTAAAAATCAATTCAAAAATTTAAGCAGAAGACAAATGTGAACTTATTAATTTTTATTTTATGTTTTCTGAGACAGTGTCACTGTGGACTTCTTACTGCTTTCAAACTTACAAGGACTTTTGGCCTCACCTTGTGCCCCAAGAGTACTGTGATTACAAGATTATGAGCATGTGCCAGCATGGCCAGCTCTCTGAGTTATACATTCATTAGAGGAATTTGCATCACAGCTATCTTGTTATAAAGAGGAAGTACATCACTTAAATACTGTCCTTGGGCTGGAGAGATGGTTCAGTGTTTAAGAGCATTGGCTGTTCTAGAAGACCTATGTTCAGGTCCCAGTACCCACAGGGCAGCTCACAACTGTGCATAACTTCAGTTTTAGGGGATCCAACCCCCTAACACAGACGTACCTGAAGGCAAAACACCAAAAAATGCTTAAAATAAAATAAATTAATCCTCTTTTTAAAAATGGGTCCAAAGGTGTTCTTGATGAAAAAAAAATTCATGTTGATTTTTGTTTCCTCATAAACTAGGTATGCAGTATCTATGGCTAGAAGAATCAGAGCTAGAGTATATGCTCTCCCCGAAGAACTTGTTGAGGTAAACCCAAAGATGGTCATGACCGTGTTTGCCTATTTGATGGGAAGAGGGATGAAGAGAGTGTAAAATAGCCAATCTCAATAGAGCCAACCCATAGAGCTGGATCTCCTCAGCACTCCTGAACGTGCTCACAGCCACCCTTTTGCTCTCTCCTCCTAGAATGCTGCCCTTGACATTCCCGCTTGCTTTGTATTAACTATGTAGCTTTTCCTTCTTGTGATTTCCATCTCTTGAGACTCGCCTACATGTGTAGATACGAATATTATTAGCTCTTCCTTTGGCTTTCCAAGTTCTAGCAGCTCTTTCTGGAGAACCGTGATCTTATGCTGTGTGGAGATGAATATACTTTGCTTAGAATGAGCATAGGCTCATTCTAAGGTTCCTCAATGGAGCAGACAGAGAGAAGACACAAGGAGCTGAAGAGATTTGCAGCCCCACAGGAGGAACAGTAATAGGTACCAACCAGTAACCCCAGAGCTCTCAAGGACTAA